>JAYMSR010000337.1:0-15361 GCA_036897825.1 Plantago rigida
TGACCATGAGTTATAGGATCAAAAATGCAATTTCCTCCGTCTTCTCCCATCAAATTATATTACAGTTTAAACTATTAGAGAGTACAATTGAGTACTTAATTTAAGTTAAATTGGAACGATTTGTAATATATATGTAAATTAGACTGTAATTACAAAAAAAAAACAATATGTCTTATTCATTCTAATTCTACACTTTAACGCAACTCCAACAAAATCAATTCATCATTAAGAAAAAACTTAAACTGTCTTTTTTAATTAAATTCCAAGCCCCAAATCAAACCCAACATAATTAATTCATCATTAAAAATACTAAATCTGTTTTCTCCAATTAAATTAAAAAGGCCCTAATTCAATCATAATAAAATCAATTCATCATAAGAAAAACACCAACAACGATAAGTAATAGTTCTACTCCATCTTGTTTAATTAAATTGAAATAAATCAATTGGCATCAACCAAAACTCAAAAAAATACAATTCACTATAGAAACAAGTATAGTACTTACAAGAATATACATTTTTTATATTTGCAACTGCATGCCACAATAACTCGCGTAGCGTGTTTTCACGTTTTAATAGATCTATGATCCATTTCTTCTTACAAATTCTTCCACCTCAATCTATTCATCCCCTTCACCTCCAATCCAACTCTTTAATCCAACACGATTACTTTCGGACGATATGTTGACCTCCAATATAATGTTAAATGAACAATAGTACAGGAGATGATGAATAAATTACTATAAAAATAAAATTAAAAATATTGTGAAAGACCGTCTATCCAGAAGACCAATTTAAGGTGACGAAAATGGTCATTAAAAACGTTGTGCAAAATGACGCGGATGCTCGTTCAACACAGAATTGTGTTGTTTGTGTGTCGTTTGTTTTGCTCCTCCTCCTCCTCCTCTCCTATCTCGTCTCCACACAAAAGATCAGCAGCAAAACCAGACAACACCCCAAATGCAATGCCCGCCGGAGAAATTCCTGCAAATCGGAAACCGACTGTAAATCCCCAAAATCACTAGCAACAAAAACTCACTCTCACTCCTTCCATGGCCGCTACCACCACGTCACTCTGTTTCCCTTCTTCATTGAGTTCCACACCTCACAGACGAACCAACAATGTCTTATTTCCTTCTTCTTCTTACTCCTACGCTTTCAACGGGAAGGTTCTCGCAATCTCTGTAACTTCAGCCTCTCAAGCGAGTAGGAGAATGTCCGCTAGGAGGTTCGGTAGACTTGTGGTGGTTGCCACAGCTGACTATTACTCTACTCTAGGGGTGCCGAAATCGGCTACCGTCAAGGAGATTAAATCTGCTTACAGGAGTTTGGCTAGGCAGGTAATTTTAAGCTATTTTTTTTGTTCATTTGCTGTAAATGATTGAGGTTTGTACTAGGGAGGTAATTGGACCTATGGTTTTTTTTTTCCTTATTGCGGTTATGTAATCGGTTCATTTGCTGTAATGTAAATGATTGATGTTTGTACTAGGGAGGTGATTCGAAGCTATGGTTGTTTTTTGTTTTCTTACTGTAATCAGTTCATTTGCTGTAATAAAAATGATTGATGTTCGTACTAGGCAAGTAATTTTAAGCTGTGGTTGTTTATTTTCTTACTGCGTTATGTAATTGGTTCATTTGCTGTAAATGATTGATGTTTGTACTAAGCATGTAATTTGAAGCTATGGTTTTTTTTTCTTTCTTACTGCGGTTATGTAATCGGTTCATTTTATGTAGATGATTGATGCTGTTTTTGATTTTGTACTATTGTATTTAAACTGTAATTGCTGTTTTTCTTCACCTACTGGTGGTGTTTACGGTTTACCGTGTTTTGATGAGAACTATGTTGATTTGGGAGGTGATGAGTTTTCCTTCTGTTGTTTAGTATCATCCTGATGTTAACAAGGATCCTGGAGCAACTGACAAGTTCAAGGAGATTAGTGCTGCGTATGAGGTAATGAATTGCTCGCATTATTTTCAAGAGTTTAGCATTTTGGTTTGTGGTGGTTGTTTAATTTTCTTTTATCTGGCCTAGAGATACTTTATGGTAATGTGAGCTTGTTGGATGGGTGTGTTGCTGTTTCCATTAGAATGTGATTGTTCTATCTATCCTTGTAGGATTAGACTATTTCATTCTTTTATTATTCAAGAATATAAGGAGAACCACTTTGTCATTTTTGAAATTTCAATGTTTGTGAGAAATCCTTTTTGTTTCTCAGAAGTTACTCTGCTGTGTTGCCTACCGTTTCCAAATATTGTCGATAGATAAATTTAGTTAGTCTTGCTAGTATAACAACCACATTTTACAGCTTCCTGTCTTCATACTAAATAGTAAATACGAACGATTCAGTTTCCTTGACTTCCCTTGGCTTAGCTAGTCTTCAGTGCAACTTCAAAGTGCCAAACCTTCTAAGCGTTATGCCCTTTTCATATGGATATGTTTATATTAATTTCTCAATGTCAGACTTGTATATAAATCGTGATCTTTGTATACAATAAAAAGCGATTGTGTGCTCTGCTCTTGTAGTTGCTGTACCGAATGAGTTGGTCTCTCGTATAGTTCTGTTGGTATTCTGCATCTTATTTTTGTACTCTAAAAATACTTCTACATGATCATCTTACAGCATTTGCACCTTGAAATTATTTGGTATGTAATGATGTTTGTAAAAGATGAAGAAGTGTACATGTGAATGTGATGATAGGTAACTTAGATAGTTTGTTATATGTTGTATGAGAGTAAAATATTGTCAGGTACTATCAGATGACAAAAAGAGAGCGTTGTATGATCAATACGGAGAAGCTGGGGTGAACAGTTCTGTGGGTGGACCTGGTGGTTACACGGTATTTCTTATAATTTCATTCCTACCACTTATATGTTTTTATTTACTTCTACATTTTGTCACACAGTCATTGTTTAAGGAAAAAATTTAATATCCCATGCTCAAAATAATCTATTGCTTGTGCTAGGGAGGGATGCCCCTGTCACCATTCTTAAAAAGTAATAATGGAGTAATCCTATGTTCACCGATGTTTTGTTACATTATCTTCCATAATTAAAATTTAGCTCATTTTGTTCTAGCGTGGAGTTCCTTCCAGGGGTAAGTTTCTTAACTTGTAGTAGGCAGAAAGTGCTTGAAGTTGACTACCCGTCTAACCTTGCAGCTCAGTCATATGATAACAAAAATGATCTGAGATGAGTCCATACATGTCGTAACTCGACAGCTGACACGCTTGCAAATTTTCATCACACACATTGAAACTCTAGCATTATTGAGCAATACGCCTATTATAACCATGATGTGCATAGTATTATATATGTGCGCATACCTGATATATATTTCAATCTACAGGCTACAAATCCTTTTGATCTGTTTGAAGCATTTTTTGGGTCCAGTATGGGTGGGTTCCCAGGAATGGATGGCCCAGGATTTAATACTTCGCGTCGTAGTACTGTCTCCAAAGGTGAAGATATACGGTATGTCAAATTTGAGATATTTGTGTTATATGTACGACCCTACACCTGCTGTTTGACACTTCAGATGAGGTTGCCAAACAGAATGTATTACCTACTTGTGATACTATAATGTTAGAGGGTCAGGCAAGCATTGGAGAACTTCGGCATAATTCTTGAAACAATGGATTTATAGGCTTAAAAACTTCTAAATTCCCCTTAAGAAGCTTTATGATCCACGAGGTTATTGGTTATTGGACTCATTTCCCGAAATGTATCTCAGTTATGACATGACCCTGGATTTTTCGGTTGCTATTTCTGGGGCTGAGAAAGAATTCGAGCTTACACATCTTGAAACATGTGATGTTTGTGCTGGTACTGGAGCAAAAGTAGGCTCCAAATTGAGGATTTGTTCAACGTGTGGTGGCAGAGGTCAAGTGATGAGAACTGAACAAACACCTTTTGGAATGTTTTCGCAGGTACAAACTCATGTAAACAATAAATATTTGTTTCCAATGGCTATAACAGTTGAATCATGGTAATTATAAGTAATGGAGACATGCTCTATCATTACGATACTTGATTTCTGCATGAAATGCATATATAGGAAACAGAAAATGAAAGAAAATATGACAAACTTTTGTAGTTACTGCATTTAAGTTGGCGGTGGAACTTCCAAGGTGTATTTTGCTGTCAAAGTTTTTCTAAACCTGCTCCCTGGGGTTTGATGTTATTATTTGGGAATAGGTCTGACAATCTGAATCATTAAATGTACGCTTCTGCATGCATTTACCTTCTTTTTGTAGTGTGTAAGTATTCTGAGTACGGGGTGCAGTTACCCGTGTGTTTAAGACATTATTCTAAGTCCTAAATTCAGTTCTCAATAATGGCCTGCATAGCATGTGAAAATCTTGGTAGAAAATTTAACCACTTACAGAGTAGAAAGAGATAACAGGTAAGGAATAGATCTTTTCACTTGGTTGAGTAAGAAAGGAAGTACAGATACTGAGTTCATTGACACCATTTTGCAAGCCGTGAACAGCTCTCCTCTAATCAATTAATTTTCTGTTTTGACTGAAGATAGTCAATCGGATATTGGCACATATCAAAGCAGATCTCTTCGCACCAATCAAAGACATCTTCATCTTTTATTATTCTGTTCTTACTTTGTGTAATTCTACAAGCCGTATCAATTTCTTTCATTTCTACAATAATTCCGTGTATCTGAGCGATAAAAATAACTACTTTGAATGGAAAAAAAAATGTTCTGCCATTATTCTGAACTGAGTGTAATGTAGGTGTATTTCTTAAAAGTTCCTTTTGATGGGTAGCTCCACCCCACCCCCCCTCGATTGTGGTTTGATGTGATTAAAATGATAAAAATATGTAGTGAACTGTCATGTTGCTCAGTTTCTAAAAATAGCTTTACGTATCTCTGTATATTTTGAGGTTCCCCGGAGTGGTTGAAACATGAGGCATGTGTAGCTTTTTCCATAATAAAGTTCTCTATGCATCTGCAATATGGAATTAAATAGGCACAATGGATGTGATAACTCATGCCATTATTCTTGTAAATGGTTGACACATTGACGCTTCATGTAATATAGTATGTATGTAACAAATGTCTGTCTTATTTTCCTCCGAAACTGCATCAACTTCCTTATACCTGTGCAATTTATGCATGGGAAGCCCAATCTTCTTATGTTGCTTCTGCAACTATTTCTGTCTACGGACAGTGTTATCCTGAAAAGAACTGCTTGTAGTGATTAAGGCTTCCCTGACCACTGTCAGTGTTCTTGTATTAAACTTATTACTGGAGCATGTAGACTATATATAATTTCTCACCTGACAGCCTAATGAGAAGACTTATGCTTTGACTAGATTACTAGAACAAGATTAGATTATGAGTAATTGACAGCAACAAGCAATGACCTCTATTTATCAGTTTTCTGTTAATGTAACTAGGTTTCAATATGCCCCAAATGTGGAGGGGATGGTGAGACGATATCTGAATCCTGTCGGAAATGCTCTGGTGCTGGTCGAATAAGCGTTAAAAAAGATATCAAACTTAAAATTCCGCCAGGAGTGGGCAAGGGCAGTATTCTTCGAGTTGTCGGAGAAGGTGATGCTGGTCCAAGAGGGTATGCATCGTGCTGCCTTTTGCTTTAGTTAAAGATTATTTCATACATCAATATAAAGATTAGAATTTATATCAATAATTCATGCATAGTGTTCGATCCATCTGCTTAAGGTTAAGGGTGCCTTCTTTTATGCTTATTGTCAAAATTCCAACAGGAGCCATTTAGTGACCATTGAATGTATTCACAAAGTTATCTAAGTAAGCCTGTTTGTCTTATGCTTTATGTGGATTATTTGATGGATTTAGCAAGTAGATGTTCCTTTTCTTTCTTTTGTAGGTCTTGTTGATATTTCTACATAATGTTTTACACTATACCTTCTCAAGATTCTCCTATACGAAAGTTCCAAACTTCCACGTGTTATCGATTTTTTTTGGGAGCTGTTTGCTTGTAAATATCAACAAGGAAACTTGCATTATTACTGCATTCATAATCTAGGTTTTCAATTTCAATTTCCCTGGATTGTATTATTAGTTGGACCTCACGATTTAATCATGTTCGCTTCAGACTCAATTATCCACAATTTCGACTTAAGCCTGCCATGAGCCTCTTTCCATAGTTAACAGGTGAAAACTTTCAAACCGATGATTGTTTGTTATGGCAAGTTGCCTGGGAACATCATATAATTTCTTGGTGGTTCTTTGCAATTGTGGATTTTTTTTGATGCAGATGACTTCAACATTTTTCTATCTTCTTACAAAAAATTATTCACGCCTGTTCAACTTGTAATAAGTGTGATGATGATGAAGCGCCTGTAAAGAGCATAGTAGGCCTCTTGTTTTCGTGAATTTACATTTTTGTGAGTGTGCTACTGTGCTTTCATTTGGTGATGGAGGACCCACTTCAAACCAATGGGAGAAACTTAGGTTTGTGAGCTAGATCATCATCAAGGAGAGCTGGCTCAAAGTTCAAGCTGTCAAATAAGGTCAATTCAGTATGAGTTACTGCACCGCAAACAGTCAACTAGACTTGCCGACATAGTAGCTGTAGCTCCATGCACCTTATCTTCTATTTTATTTCTCATTAGTCAGTCGTTATTGTCAATCCTGCCTAATATTCTGCACCTTGAAGGCCTATGATCCATGAAACCATAAGGTTTTGTACCAGTAGGGAAGTTACATCTCTATCGAAACACTTGATCATACATAGATGTCTGCACAGGTTTTCAAGGTTATCTGCAGATGTTAATTCTGTGAATTGCATGACCATGATATTTATTTTGCATAAATGCTATGCTTCTGTACCAGCACAATCATCTCTTCCTGCATGTGATTTATGTTCGACAAGACTACAGGGGCCTATTGGTAAAATTGGCACAGTTAATTGCATGGACAACACTGCTCATGAGATCCTCTTATTTGTACAGGGGCCCATCTGGAGATCTTTATGTCTACCTTGATATTGTTGAGATTCCCGAGATCCAAAGAGATGGCATTAATCTATTATCAACAATTTCAATAAGCTATCTGGATGCCATATTGGGGAATGTTATGAAGGTACTCCCACATGATCTACTATGAATTTGTGATGCACTAGCTAGCTAATAAGTAAATTGCACTACACGATACAATCTAGTGGTGCTTAAAAATACATTTAATGCAATTAGCCCTAATTGAGCTGAAGTCAATGAACAAAGAGTATCACGGTTACTCCATTTGTTAGCATCTGAGCTCTCTCTAAAATCTGTATGACTCCTGATGATGAATTCCTTTGGAACACTTTAGAATATATATGTTGAAATGTTTTTGTGTAGCTTTCACGTCTTATTCACTCTTTAGGAAATTTCACCCTCAATTTTCAAATTTCTTTTAACCTTGTGAAACACATTTCGTTTTGATCTACAATGTGAGACAAATTTGGTGGTTTATTATCTATGATCACTTTAGTGGTCTTCTTTGTCTGTCATTCTTCATTAATCGACATTTACTTGAGCTTTTAATAAATTGATCTTTTTTCCATGGGGCTAGTATTTTTCTTTCCCTTTTCCTTCTTCCATATCCAAACGACAAGACTTTCTTAGAGGCTGAATCCTACTTTACGAACCAAGTTATTTACAAAAGGCTATTCACCTAGTTAATTTTGTTCATTAATTCTTTAAAATCGTGCTTGGTTTTATGTTCTTGTCCACATACAAAGTTATGAAATTTTGAATATTCCTTAATTGATGATGACTTGAACTCAGTTGTATTCTGTCGCATTGAGTAATCTAAAGGTTGCTCATGTGTGTTTTTGATCAATTATTTTCCTCAAAATGGCATTATAAATGCAAATGAAGTATATTTGATAATTTTAATCATGAGTTGATACACCAAAATTATAATGATGCTACTTGGTGGTCTTATTATGAATGAACATTGATTTGATCCTGTTCTATGGAATAGGTAAGAACGGTTGAAGGCATGACTGAACTGCAGATACCTCCAGGTACTCAACCTGGAGATGTGCTCGTCTTGGCAAAGAAAGGTGCTCCCAAACTAAACAGACCATCAATACGTGGTGATCATCTATTTACTGTTAAAGTTAGCATACCGAAGCGTATCAGGTAAATATAAGCAATCTCTCCTTGATTTAACTTCACTATAGGTCTATTATACATTATGTGGTAATTGATTGAGGGCCTTACTCACCTTAAAAGGAATTGTTAAAGAGATCTTAGCCTAATTCTATAGTTTTTTCTAGGACACTCCCGCAAGCCAATAGGAAACTTGAACCAACTTCTAGGACACCTTCAAGTAAATCACCATAACCAAAATGAATACCAGTTACTGTTTCTTAACATTGATTATATATTGGGGTTGCAATGTTCTGAGGTTTGATATGCATCTCTAACTCCCATGTTTTCGGCAAGACAAAAAGAAAAGAGTAAATTCTGTGATTAAATTACGGCTCCTATTTGACAAATAACTTTCCTTTAACCTCGTGAAGTACATTGCACGGCCTAGTTGATTCTGGGTGGGCTATGTTTCAAAAGCTAGAACTGAAGTTGAGCCAATCATCCCCAGAAGAGGGATCAAGATCAGACCGGTTCAATCTTATTGAGCCTCTATGTGATATAGAAAGGATTTAATATGAAGAAAATGTACTCCCTTCGTTTTTGTTTTTGTTTGTCACTTTAGGATTTTTAGCTTTTCACAAAATAAGATTAAATTGTGTACCCCGTGTTACTCCTATTGATTATCTTCTTGCCAAAAAATAAATGAATATTGTAAAATATTAATGAAAAAATTTAATAAATCAATTAAATAAGGAAAACAAATGAAGGGTAAAAATAGACTGAAGTGGTTGAAAATGTGCAGACTGACAAATATTTCAGATGTCAAAAAACCTAAAATAGCAAATGTTAAAAATAGGAGGGAATATTACTCCCTTGTCCAGTTCAACGATATACATTTGATTTTGGATCGGTGGTTTAGAAGGTTTATAAAATATGAGTTGATTGGTTTAGTGGTAGTTAGGATCCGCCAATAAAGGTGTGAGATAAAGTTTGCCAAATAAGGAAACATATAGAGTTGATTGGAGCGGAAGAAAACGGAATGCATATAGAATTGATCGCGGCGGAAAAAATACCATCATACCCGATTAGGATGGCCCCACCCTAATTGAGTACTATGGTATTATGGCCCTCACTCTTTGGGGTAGGGAGGGGGGGTACTAATATATGAGAAAACATGAATAGTCATGCAACATGTTTGAGAAATATTTACCTATAAGTTTTAACACATCAGTAAAAGTTGGATAAAAGCATAAAGAGGGTGCTTTAAACATAAATGGGTTACAGCAAATGTACTAACAAATACATCCACCAGGAGCTCTTGTGCTTGGAGATTTGTCATTCACACCAGATGTTGGGTGTTCCAACCCTGCTACACCCCCTGCTTTTACGCATTTTAACATATTTAACTAATGAAACTGCCGGTTCAGGTGGTTTTGAGCGGCTCATGCATGGTCATTTAATAGCTTTTTAAAGCACTTTCAGACCGGTATACCGCTGGTTTGCGTCTGGACTGGTCTGACCAATCTGTCCAGCCCGGTTAAACAACGTAGATTCTGCCATTCTGGGAAGTAGTGATTGGAATTTGGAACTCCATGTTTTACCTTGTCTCACGACATATTGTATCACTACTAGTACTACCTCCATCCCGTTATTAATGCCCACTTTCCTTTTAGAGGTCCTATTTTTAAATACACATTCCAAGCATGGCAAAATTACAACCCCACATATCACTGCGTTTCTAGTTTATTACTATTTCTTTCTCATACTTTTTCTACTCCTTGTTCATCTATTTCTCTTAGTTTAATACCCACAAACAAATTTTATTCATTCTTTATTTGTTTTTTGATTATTTATTCATATTCATAAAAGCGAAAGTTTTGGGTATTCAGTAGTGGGGCGGAGGATATAGTTTTATGCTGAAGTGTTGTGTGATTCTTGTACTCTCTGGTGTTTATTTTAGTCGAGCGATGACTTCGTTTATAGATGGTATAGTTTGCTCATGGTCATGTATGTATGTACCTGAATTTTATTTTACCAAGACCCCATGGGTTACCCAGTTGACAAGCACTTGGGTGTGCAACATGCACTTCCTATATTGAGCCTCATGGAAGCTGTAGGGAAGGGGCTGAGGATTTTAAAACAGAGTAAACTGAATAATCTTAGGTCAAAGACATTGCCTGTTTACAATTATAAGAAATGTATATGGTTCATGAATGTGGTTTTATCATTTATGGGAATGTAATGGACAAAAGGATAAAAATAAATAAATAAGCAAATCAATAATACTAATGGTTTGCCTTGAACATTGCATGTTCCTCCGATCGAAGGTATATTAATCATGAATATGCTTTACATCTAGTGTACTGTTCTCTATTTCTTTTTCAGTGTACAAGAAAGAGAACTTCTTCAGGAACTATCTACACTTGGAAATGCACCTGCTAGCCGTTCGAAAACTCGCCCAAAGGTCCAAGAACCTGGTCAGGAGTTCATTTTAGATTTGCAATTTGGTTTCTGACTTTCTGCTAAAGCAAGCTAATATTGGAAGTTCTGATCTTGTCAACTTTTTAATGATGCCGTTATTTCTAAATTACCCGATATTGACCAATGCTGAACTATGCCCTGATCTCACAGTAGAAAGTACTCAAAGTGAAATGGCCACTGAAAGCAGAGAAGATGCAGAAGATCAAACTGACCTCTGGAAGCAGTTAAAAGATTTAGCCGGGTAAATTTTCTTCTTTCTGATTCCTCCAATCTTTACTGAATTAAAAGCAATTAATATAGCTTATGAGAATAAAAGTAATTTTGATCGATGGCTTTCCCTAGAATGTGTATTTAATCCTTTATATCGTTATGCTTCTTGCGCCTTGAGTCACACGTATAAGCTGGGCTTGATGCTTGCAGGGCTGTTGCAACTGGAGCTTTGAAATGGTTCAAAGATAACATCTAATTCTTCATTTAGACACTCACCCTCTATGGATATAGACCTTGCACCTTGTTGTTGGATCGACACGGCTGATTACGGCAGATGGCGCTTGAGTGAACAGAAAGTACATTTTTTAGCCTGAGAAAAGTGAAGTAGATTATTGAAGAAATTCTCCCGTCATTGTTTCATATTTGTAAATTGTAGCATGGCTTACAATAGTCACCTCAATATTATTCTTTGTATCTTACGAATCCGTGGACCGGCAAGATTTGGTTTTGTCATAATAAACCACAATTTTCCTACGTTTTCTGCTTTTCTTATGTTTACACCCTGTTAGTTCCTTGTTTATTTCGTTTTCTTTGAAAGATATGCAAGAAAGTTTATTGGAAAAGCCATCCATTCGACACAACAGCTCCCAAAATTCAATTTCAGGAAACAAATAGCAACATAGAGAGAGCATCAGCAGATCTTCTAAAGTTTTACTCTCGATTGTCCACCTGTTTGTAGATAGATGCATTAGTTATCAGAGATAGAGACAAATAAAACTTCATTTTTAATGCATGAATAATACATTAAACATGTGATGTTGATCATGTATTTCAAACAAATTTCTACTATCACTAGTAGCTTGAATTCTCTAAAATTAAATAGTGAAGTATGTAATTAATTCGATTTTTCAAATAGTCAATCTGTACTTATGACTAATGACAAGATTAAGAGTCTTTAATAGTTTACACGTAATACAAATATGGGCAAACGATCTTTAACCTTATTCTGAATACATTTTATCCATTGATTCCATTGACTCAATAATGTAATTAGTCCAGTTTTTGGAACAAGAAACTGTCTTGAGCTGAAAACTTGAACAAGTGTTTTCAAAACCTACTTAACATCGAAGCCCAATTTTGTGTCCTTCACAAAGAAATAGTGAATTCGATCCAATCATGTACATTTCCGTCAATGTGAAATTTGATAAATTAATTAAAAACTGGTGAACGCGCCCTATAAACTTAAAGTCAACTAACCCCACACATTAGTTCGTCTATGTCATAACTAGTTATGATCCGATGATTGTGCTTGACAACACTGTCTTGAACCATTCATCTAAAACTAACTTAATGGCACCGAAGTGAACACTCGTTTCTCTTTGTGCCCTAGTTCTATATCGTTTTGTGCATCATGTCTAATCACTTTGATCAATTATCCTTGAAGAAGCTAAACTCATATAATGATCAGTAAAACACTTACGAATTTATCCTCATATTACAATATTAATGATACAGTTGACTTTCTTTAATAAATATCATATTTCAAAGTCTAACCCAGTATACATCGCGTGTACACTAAAGTGAAGATTGTATGATTTTCATAGGGCTATAAATTGGACCAAGTGTTTGTCACATACTTATATATGACGAATTAAACACATACAAGGAGATAATGTATAACATAATGCGTTTATTTCAGACAACAAGTGAATCTATTTATTATAATGAAATTTGCTCTAGTGCATAACTCTAAATGTTAATTCCTTAAATTGATAAAAAAAAATTTTGTTAGAAACATATAGCTTTGTATTCAAATAACAAACATATTACAATCGATCTTCATACTCAAACGGTGAAACACCAAACCGAATGAGAGAAATAGCAAAGTTTCGACAGGGTTTGTGGGCTAGTTCATTAGACTCTCTACGAACATGTAAGAACTTAACAGCTGGGAATTGGTCACACATGGTCCCATATAATATTTTCATATAATAGCATTTGCAGCTGATCTTAATCCTTTCGAGTAATTGCAGTAGCATTGCATAACTTGTGATCTTTCTGGTAATTAGCAGGATCCATGACATATGTATAAGCCATTACTGATGCTGGCTAATATTCCAATCAGCATCTTTGAAGAAATGTCCTGCACATATCAGTGATAGTAAAGAGGAATCATTAAATTTTCCTTGCAATTTTGCTTAACATATAGTATGAGAGTGACCTTAAAACTAGGCACAAGCATTACATATTTTAATGTTAGCATTTCAGAGAGTTCATATAACATTTCCATATTTGATCTAGCAATTTCATAATGATAATATCAAAACACTTCATGTAAACCCATTAAGAACTGCATGGAATACTTTAGCAGTTTCCATGTTCTAGCTCAGAGGAAGAAGAATCAGTTAAAACTTTCCAGGTACATGCCACATCTACAATTATGCAAAGGACTGTACATGGTGTTGTTTAATGAGTGTCTAGTATCTCATTCCTTGAGCTGCAATCGAGCCCGAGCCACTCGTTAATAAAACAAACTAAATTTTTTAAATTTGATCTCAAGTCACAATAACTAAGGTCAAAACTCAACTCATTTGCTTCGATCTTTAGTCGAGCTCGGTCATTTGTTTCGAACTTTAGAGTTCGTTACCGAAAAATACATATAAATATACTATATAAAAAACATATGTCGAACTGAATCATCCGAGTCTAATTGAGCATTATGGTGTCGAAGTGTTTCTCAGTCTTGCACGATTAGGATAACAAGCTCCTAATAAGGTTAGAGCTTGGTTCGAACACCTTATTGAACGAACAAGTTGAGAAGCTCGTGCCTTATTGAACACTCGTTAACTCTCCGCTCTGAGTAACATCACTGGCTGTACATGTGTAATTCTTAGACTCATAAGTGAAATACTCACTGAAAGATTGTGAGTCTTCCACAGTACAACTCAGCTCAAGCTGAAGTTGATAAATTCTCACACTATATAACCTGCATATGCTTTAATCTCTTTAGAGAGAGAGAGAATTCAACAGCCAAGAAAGGATTAAATTGTTGCATCTAAGTGCCATGGTCTATAAAAGCAAATTTTCAACCAAGAAAAGAAGTTAGCATACTCTATTGTTAAAAAACTTCAAATTTAATAACAAAATTAATTTTGTACTAATCTATAAAAGCAAATAGTAAACTGTTCAACTAAATTATAATATAATGAAACTTTACTTCCTAATTTTTCATTTTAACATTAATTTATAGTTAAATTTAAAGTTGGTTGAATATAAATATTAAAACGGATTATGTCTACGGTGCGTAGGTTGATTTTTTAAGAACAGATAGACCGAGCATAGTACGTACTACACCGTGGAAAAAGGAAATTGCTCTTGTTTGCATGTGTATAGATCCCTAGACCAGGCCAGTTGCGTCAAAGCAACACATATTTTTACCTATTTTTGTGAAACAGCTAACCAAAAAACACACCTGAAGTCACTTTACTATTGTATCATCAAATTCAAGTACTAAGTAACTTAGCTAGTATAAGTACCTGCAGTAAATAGTTTGTGCTTGCAGTAATTCTTTCATTACTTTGTTTTGTCATAGTCAAGCTAGGGATGAAGACATTGGCCGACCCATGATTTGAAGTCGGTGGTGAACGCCGCCACTATGCCCCTCCAAGTTCTGCCCTGGATGAAGAAAGAACAGCCTCTTAAAATCGGATTTACTTGGATCCGGCCTCTGTAAATCCGAATTAAACAAATGTATGAGATGATTGGATAATATCTGAACTAGTTAGCTAGCTATATACCTGAAAGAAACCGGAAATGTTGCTGAAAGAGAGGTCATTTAACTAATCTCTACTCGATCCAAACTCGATTTTTTCTTCAGTTCCAGTACATCTGATGTAATTCTAGACCTAAAGATCGATTTTGGGAATTGAAAATTCAAGATAGATCATGTACATGTGCAATGAAGATGAAGATGAAAAATGAACATAAAAAATGTTAATTAAAAACATGTACAAGCTGCTACATTAACAGAATCTACATCCAACCAACAGTCTCTCAAGCATGATGAATAATGTAACATTCAGAAGTAGTAGTATTTATTTTTTTACCGCATGTACGTAGATCCGAAAAAACATCAATGTGAACTATCATATACATGATTAGTATATAAACTCCTGATCCTGAAACAATGAAACAACACAGAAATTTTTAACATGGCTAGCAATGTATATAATTTAATTATACTCATGAATTCATATATACAATTGACATGTAAGAAAAGATTGGTGAGTTTTTGCCATGTCTTCCCACAGCTTTCTTAAACTTCTACTAAATTACATGTATTGCATATAATCAACAACATTATATTGCAGTAATTGCAAGAAGTTCAAGAAAGCTGTGGAAAAGCATGAAAAAATTCTCTTTAATTTTTTTAATGGTTGCTAGGCTGTTGAATGAAATGTGGAAGGAATAATTGAAGATAACTAGATGTGGGGAGGTATTTATAAGTGAAGAAGAAAATTACTCCTTCCCCTCCATTCCAAAAAAAACTTTCCATTTTACTATTCTGTTGTCAATTATCTTCGACTTTAAC
>JAYMSR010000338.1:0-15354 GCA_036897825.1 Plantago rigida
GAACCACGTTAATTCGGTGTTGTTTCATTCTTGTTATTGCGTATTTGTTTGATTGATATTGTTGTTTGTGTTTGTGTGTTCTTGGATTGATTTGAGTTGAGTATTCTCAACAATTTCCCCCCCTTTTCTTCCAAGATTGCATTTTTGTATATGTATCCGTTTCAATTTAATACTGCAAGTAGCAGTAGGTGGGATTTTGAATTAGCACAATTTAATACTGCAAGTAGCAGTAGGTGTTTAATCCCAGTTCCCATTTTTAATTAGTCGGATTTAATGGAATTTCACAAAGATTGTACTCTCCTATTTCTGGGATTTTCAATTACACTCAAAGACGGGTTGAGCTGTCTACAAATCTCCTCCATCTCTCTCTCTCTCTCTACCAATTCACACTTTTGTTGCAAGCTGTAAAAATGAAAATGAATGTCACAAGTACTTGAGAGAGAGAGATGAGTTATCAATATCAACATTCGACAATTCCACAACAATACTAGTATTTTATTTTTATATATAGAAACCTGAAACCACTATCCTCTTTCAAAATCCAGACATATATCCATCTTTCTTGATGTGCTGTTCTCTTCTCCATGTCTCCAAACTCACTCACTCACTCTGAAAAAATGAACCTTTTGTACTCCCCTCCTCTAAAAATCCAATCTTTCACCCTCCAACCTTCCCAAATCTCCCAAAAATGGCGCCTTCATTGTACTGGTGGGCAAAGGAAACACACAGAGGAACACCAGTAGTTGTCAAAATGGAGAACCCAAACAACTGGTCCATGGTAGAGCTCGAATCCCCATCAGAAGAAGATTTCATCTACGACCATGGTAAAACAAAAGGAGCTCGCAACAAGAACGCCAAACAGCTCACATGGGTCCTTCTCTTGAAAGCCCACAAAGCAGCTGGTTGTTTGACCTCAATCGCCACCGCTTTCTTCTCACTCGCCACCATCGTGCGCCGCCGTGTGGCCGCCGGACGTACGGACTCCGGAGACGGTGAGGACGGAGCTGTGAAGTCCAGATTCTACACCTGCATTAAGGGATTTCTTTGTCTGTCGATGATTCTCCTGATTTTCGAAATCGCTGCTTATTTCAAAGGTTGGCATTTTAATACACCGACAGATTTGCAATTCAAGTATCTGTACACATTGACACATGGGTTCTCGGTGAGGGATGTGTTTGATTCGGTTTACTCGAGGTGGGTATTGATCAGAGTGGAGTATCTTGCTCCGGTTCTTCAGTTGTTGGCCAATGTGTGTGTTGTCCTGTTCTTGATTCAGAGCTTGGATAGGTTGATTCTCTGTTTAGGGTGTTTCTGGATCAAGGTTTGGAATGTTAAGCCGGTTGCGAAAAAGGTAGTAGATCTAGAGTCTGGTGATGGAGATGGCTATTTCCCTATGGTTCTTGTTCAGATCCCCATGTGCAATGAAAAGGAGGTATTTTTTTAATTTTCTTTTTAATGATTTTGTTGCTCTTTTTATTTGCTGGTGTCTTTGATTGGTTCCTTTTGGTTTGTGATGTGAATTGAGTGGTTGGTTGTGTGTTTTGAATGTGGATAGGTTTACCAACAATCGATAGCTGCGGTGTGTAATTTGGACTGGCCTGAAGGGAGAATGCTGATTCAGATATTGGACGATTCGGATGATCCAACGGCACAGTATTTGATCAATGAGGAGGTCAAGAAGTGGCAGCAGAATGGGGTTAATATTATTTACAGGCATAGAGTGATTAGGGAAGGTTATAAGGCTGGGAATCTTAAGTCAGCTATGGATTGTAGTTATGTTAAGGATTACGAATTCGTTGCCATTTTCGACGCTGATTTTCAGCCTAATCCGGATTTTCTCCAAAGGACCATACCTCACTTTAAGGTATTTATGGCAATTCATGCTTTAGTTGGTGATTGCATTTGAAATTGTGTTGGCATGTACTTTTTTGATGCATTTGGTATGCTTTACTTTTTAGTGGTTGCTTCTTCTTTTGGTAGTATTGCTATTTGTCTTGACTGGTTTTATTGCAATTTGGACATATACGTGGAAGATTTCGGCTGTCTTTTTGTTAATTTGAGTGTTTGGGTTGGATTAGGCATATGAACCATGTGGTTTGGTATTGATTCTTTGTAGGATAATGAAGAACTAGGATTGGTACAGGCAAGATGGTCATTTGTGAACAAGGATGAAAATCTTTTAACAAGGTTGCAGCTCATTAACCTGGCTTTCCATTTTGAAGTTGAGCAGCAGGTTAATGGGATCTTCTTGAATTTCTTTGGGTTTAATGGGACTGCCGGTGTGTGGCGTATAAAGGCGTTGGAGGAGTCTGGTGGATGGTTGGAGAGGACCACCGTCGAGGATATGGATATTGCTGTGCGAGCTCATCTCCACGGTTGGAAATTCATATTCCTCAATGACGTTGAGGTATATATATGTGCATTGATGTGAAAAAAACTGGCCTTGTCTGTATTTAATTTGTTGTGTGTTTAGTCCACTTATTTTAGTTTCTTTTTTACAGTGTCAGTGTGAGTTACCGGAATCTTATGAAGCTTATAGGAAGCAACAGCACAGATGGCATTCTGGTCCAATGCAGTTGTTCCGTCTCTGTTTGCCGCAAATAATTAAATCCAAGGTATGGCAGAAGATTTTTATAAGCATTTTCTTTTTCTCGGCAATACAATGAAGGTGTTTTGCAACTAATTATGGCTTTTCAAGGCAAAACAGAGAAATTGTACTGTTAACATGGATTGTGGTTTATTGGGGGAGAAAAATTAATTTTGAGAACGTAGATTTGGATGATTATTGTTACTGGCGTTATATTATCTGAATTAGCTAGTAATTCCTAAATATTTCCAATAAGCATGAGCATTCATGCTTACCATGTGAGGAGATGATTTATTATGTTACGTATACTTCAGCATAGATGTGCCTTGTATTCAAAATTGGCAAAGTTTTTGTTTTAGGCCATTTTGGAGTGCGTCTGTCATAATTATATCGTATGAATTTTGTATGTTGAAATGGACAGTGGAATGATGCTTATTTTGTATCTGAATTTGTTTTATGCAGATAAGCCTTGGGAAGAAAGCAAACATGATATTCCTGTTCTTCCTTCTACGGAAACTCATACTGCCATTTTACTCCTTCACTCTGTTCTGTATCATTCTCCCAATGACAATGTTCATTCCTGAAGCTACCCTCCCAGCATGGGTTGTCTGTTACATCCCGGCAACAATGTCATTCCTCAACATACTCCCTGCCCCAAAATCATTCCCCTTTATTGTACCTTACCTTCTATTTGAGAACACTATGTCTGTCACCAAGTTTAACGCTATGATCTCTGGCCTCTTCCAGCTCGGAAGTTCATATGAGTGGATAGTTACAAAGAAATCCGGTCGCTCTTCAGAAGGTGACCTCATAATGTTAGAGAAACAACCTAATAAACCCCAGAGAGTTAACTCAGAGCCTAATTTAGATGAGTTACGTGAAGAAATAAGGCAACAAGAACAGGGGCCTCGAAGAAAGAAGAAACACAACAGGATATACACAAAGGAGTTGGCTTTGGCATTTTTATTGTTGACAGCTGCGGCTAGAAGCTTGCTCTCCGCTCAAGGGATCCATTTCTACTTCTTGCTTTTCCAGGGCGTGTCGTTCTTGCTTGTGGGACTTGACTTGATCGGCGAGCAAGTGGAGTAAGTTGTAGTTCTTATATTCAGAATGTACATTATGAAAACCCAGATTATTACAGCATCACAGGAGGACAGAAGCTTGAGATAAAAGCAACATGTGGAAAATCAAAAAGGGCGGAAGTGCTCGTTGGACTGGCCTTCGTCCCACCATGTGTGAAATAGAGGTGCCAAATGGAAGCTTATGCATGACACCTTGAAATATGGGAGCATTTGATCAGTAAAAAATGACATCTTTTGAATCAGGGGACCAGTATAGAATGATGGATGATAATGTTCATTGCTACATAAGATTTTCTTTTATTGTTAGTTTTGTTCTTTATTAGTTATTTTCCGCATTTTTTTTTTTTTTGGCATATTCTTTTGTATGATGGATTGGTGGTTGTGAAATCCGGACAAGAAATTTGGTGGCAGATGAGGTGGGACTGTGTAATGGTTTAGAATCTTTTTAGATGTTCAGGAGGATTTCACCCATAACAAAGGGGTTCAAGACTTGAAATGCATTGTTTACTTTCATAATTTTTGACTCAGTATCTTGTAATGATCCTCAAAGGCCTGTTTGAACAAAATTGATTTTACCATGTTGTGTAGATAGATGCATTAAATGGAAAATCACAGTGGGGATTCATCTAGTAGTATCATTTTCCCAGCACTATGTATTACTCATGTAACTCAAACTTAAGTATCACCTCCCATCCATGAACATTTGGAATATTACTACTCCCTCATATTTTTTAATATAAGAAGTTTTGAGTTATTCATATTTGATAAACATAAAATGTTTTGAGAGATTCTACCATTTGATTATGTGTTTTTCATAATTTTTTTATGCATCCAATCATTTATTTTGTCATGAATACAAAGACTATGCATATTTCCCATATTATATTGGTCGATTTCTTTATCCAAGATGCGAACTTTTAATTCTCAATCTTTTACCAATACTATTATGAAAAGAGGGTTATCTTAATCTATATAAAAAGAGTCAAAATATCTTATATTAAAAATAGGAGAATGTAATTATTATGCCACTCGCACTTAACACATGCTACCTTCGTTTTTTTACAAGTTTTCCACTTTACTATATATTTTGTGGTCAACTATAATTAATTTTGACCATGAATTACTCTATAAATATAAATTATTTAATACGGAATAGAATTATATTATGAATATTATCAGTTTACATTTTTATTATATAATTTTATTAAATTTTTTATCATAATATTTTAAGAATAATTTGTGGTAAAAAAATTAAAATTAATTATAGTTGACCGGTCAAAGTCAAATTGTAATTTTTATAAAAAACGGAGGGAGTATAATTTATGAAAGAAAGTGATTCAAATTAATAAAGGTAGAGTAAATTTTTATAAAGTAATTGTAAATCAATTAGTGAAAGTTAAAATGAAAAATTAAAAACCGTTTAATGAAATTAAAATAGTAGTAGTTAGTATTCTCTATGTTTCAGAATAAATATGTATATCTTATGTATTAAAACATTTAAGTTGTTAATAAATGTATTTTTTCAACGAAACACAAATATCCTAAAATAAACACCCCAATTTCTCAACAATAATCCTATGTTTATCCGCAACTTTTATTTTTCTATCAACCATATATAAGTAGACCTATGATTTCTAAAATTATACACTTGTTGCAACAATTAGTCTGGTGCCATCATAGAGGAAAATTATTATTTTCCAATTAAAATAAATTGTAAATTGCTTTTTTTTTCTTTTTCTTTGTCAATCCTTGACGTGGAATTGATGACTGTACAACTTGTTACTTTCCTAAAAGTGGAGTTACTCTTAATCACACATTCACAATCGAGAATTAAAAAAGATGTTCTTTATGCCCTAATCTCTTCAATTTTGTTTTCCAATACTCAAAGTGTTGCTCATACCACAAGTCAAGCATTTCTTATGTCATTTAGAAGGAAGTTCCTACCCATTTTGATTGTTGTGACTTTAATTCTATCGAACCATTATAATCGTTTACTCCATGAAATGAATTATGATAGATCCTCTCCCGAAGAAACAGTTTGCATTCATTCATTTTCTTCTTGATTGACAATCATCTCGTTTTAGAAAAAAGTAATTAGACTAACTCACGGTTATTAAAACTGTAACAATAACAAAGTACTTACGGTATATCCGATATTCAAAAATAAAATTATCTACAATATGATTACGATATAATGGAAAACCTTAATTAAAGTTGTCCCTTTCTAGAACTCCTACCCTATCCAATGTCACTAGAACTCAAACACTCAACATTCACATAAACACCCTCAAAAAATCGATATTTACATCTCCAACCCGAGACTTTTCCCCCTTTTTGGTCACAGAAGCAGTATTATATATTTTCAAACCCCATTTATTTACTTGATAGAGAAACAAAATACTGCAAAACAAATTCCCTGTGCTTTTCTTCTTCTTCTTCTTCTTCGTTCTCTCTGAGGTTCGTACGGAGAAACCATGGATGGAGCCGGACACAACAATCCTCGTACCGTCGAAGAGGTTTTCAGAGATTTCAAGGGCAGGCGCAATGGTTTGATCAAAGCTCTCACGACTGGTAAATTCAAAATTTCGGCTCAAATAAGATTTTTCTCAATTTTTATCGATTCGTTGTTTCTAGCATGTTAATTTACTCGCCGGTATGGTGGTTTGGTGCTTTCGTGGTGGCTAATTAGCTCTAGGGTTTTTGTCTTCGATGGATATGCTTTTTTACTAACTTTTGGGTTTTTTTTTGTGGTTTTGTTTTTTTCCAGATGTTGAAGAATTCTTCCAGCAGTGTGATCCCGGTGAGTTAGGGTTTGCTTATCCTGCTTTATCTGATGCTGTTTTTTTTGGTCAATTGCCGAATTGACTTCGGAATTTAGATTTCTGCTGCTCTGAATGTTGTGCATTTGCTTTAGCTGGACAATTGGGGCTACGGTCTTATTGCGTGTTGTTTTGCTTGGTCTGTGAAGAAAACTTCTCTTAACTGCTTTGGTAAACTGATTCGTGCAGTATGCGGTACGATTTTGGGAATTTTGAGTCTGTTGAGACTTTTAAAGGTTTATATAATTTGTTTGACTGCGTTCTCATGTGTTTTTTATGACATTCGGTGGAAAGTATTGTTTCTCATGGCATTATGGTACATACTTACATAGTTGTGGTTGTGGTGTAGTAACTGTCTTCTTTTTATCTAACTTATGGTACCTGCATGGGTTATGCTTATTGGCCTCTATGTCGTCTTGAGAATAGCTGAAGTTTACTGTAGAAAATTTGTTAATTGATACCTATGGGTTATCTGTCAGATTTCTGTTCACTTTGTTGATTAAGACCTGATTGACTACATAGTATTCTTGAGGTGCTGTAGAAGTAGCATGTGGTTGGCCATCTGTGGGAGCATTCACGTCTAGTCGTCTAGCACCCTGGATTATCTGTATTTGCATTCACGAGCACCATTTATCGTATTTGGGAGTCTAATCATTGGCACTGCAGATAATTATATGTTTGTGAAAATAAGCGTATCATTGACCTCCAGCTGCTCAGCATAAGAGTTATTTAACTATTGTCGATATTTCTGCTTCCAATGGAGTAAATACATTGATAAATTGTCCATAGTTATTTTATTACACACACCAGCTGTTGGATAATACTCCCTCCTTTTTTCAATACTTTTTTTAGCAAATTTTAACTTATCGGGAAATTTTGAAGTTCTGTGTACTTTTTGCGTTATAATTCCATTTTTACTTTTTAACTAGCTTCTTATAATGAATATGGATAATAGTAGAAAACATAAAGCCCTTAATTGGTGTGCAATTACCAATACATCAAATGATAAATACATGAATGTCTTTAATAGAAATAATAGTGGTTGATAGCGAAAGCTGCTTTTTTCGAGTTGTATCCGTATGCACTGCACAGTATGTCTCATGTCCAATAGTACTTCCTGTTCCTTTTCTTGCTGTTGCCATATATTACCTTTATGCATGGTTGCTTAAGAAGTTTGTCTGTATATGATGTCTGCATGTAACTTCAGAATACACCTTGGGCTTTTGTTATGTTATTAAATGAAAAATGCTCATGTTTGAACATACTAAAGAGCATAGACATGTCACCTTATCGATTTACATCACTATTGTGCAGAGAAGGAAAATCTTTGTCTTTATGGATTTCCAAGTGAACAGTGGGAAGTTAATTTGCCTGCTGAGGAGGTGCCCCCAGAGCTCCCTGAGCCTGCTCTGGGTATAAACTTTGCCAGAGATGGGATGCAAGAGAAGGACTGGTTGGCTCTTGTTGCTGTCCACAGTGACGCATGGCTACTTTCTGTGGCTTTCTATTTTGGAGCTAGATTTGGTTTTGATAAAGCTGACAGGTAAAGTGTGTTTCTGGAGGCTCTGGCATTTTGTCTTGTCTTGTTTTATTAGGTCTCTTGTTGCTAACTTATTGCTCATGCTGGTGTTTCTTAGGTTTCATGCCTCTATGGGTCAATGATGCAAAAACTTCTCTCTTATTTTACTTCACAATGGAATAAGCTTGATTTTTTTTAACATCAACATTATGCTAGGACTTTATATTAGTAAGCTCATTTCAACTCGTATTTCTGAATCTTGCCTGATTTGCAGTTGCGAGTGTAACCAAAAGCTCTATAATTTTTAGCTTCATGAAGCATATTTAGACAGTTTTTGCTGAAACAAAAAAAAAGGAAAAGAAAATGAATAAAGAGAAGCTTTTGCAGTCTCCTAGGACTTTAATGCAAAGGAGGTTGGAAGTTGGAACTGATGTCTATGTAGAGATGACACCTCTTTCCTTTGAGTAGATTTGACAGTCTCTTTGGTGAATGTGAAATGAGAGTTATCATTGGAAGAATGACTTAAAATATATCAACCTTGTTGTTGACATCAATTCTTCTTGTGATTGCTGTTACAGAAAGCGTCTTTTCAACATGATAAATGATCTTCCTACAATTTTTGAGGTAGTGACTGGAGCTGCTAAGAAACAAGTTAAGGATAAGTCATCCTTTGTCACAAACCACAGTGGCAGTAAATCCAAGTCAATCACCAAAGTGGTAAAAGCAATTTTCTCTTTCATTTAACCTATTTTAGAAGTAATGGAGCATTACTAGATAAAAAGTACTTGGTGCATCCCTTTGATTACACTTTTGTGACAACCAACATTTCTATTACGCACCAAATTTTACTCATCAAGTATTCTTCATGCCTAGTCTCCAAATAGAATTGGGCACGACGTGACCGTGTTATCTGTCTTTAGAAATGTATTTTGGTACTTGGCCCGCATTCAACTATTATGAAAATATCTTAGCCCACATCCAACTATCATGAAAATCTCATTGCCTGCATGTTATGTGTAATGTTATGTCTGAAACACAAATGTCTGTAGTCATACATGTTGCCGATGAATCTGAACTTTTTCTCGATACTTTTCATGGGTTTCTGTATCCTTTTCATGTGTAGTTATCTTCAATCTGGATTTGAATATTGGATTTATGAAACTGGTATGGAATATGGATAACAGAACATACTAATGCTTGGTATAATGGGGAAGTGTAATAGCAATGTTAATTTCTCAAATTTGGAAAGGCAATAGGACAAAGATAGCATTGAGTTAGCTTTGATTACTTTGTTGCAAAGACAGACTGATCTTTACGGGGCAATAAATATGTTCAAATTAGACATTTAGTTTACAGTCTGTGATGCTCTATTTATTTCCTTGCATCAAATTTATTCATATTTGGTTGGCAATTGGATAATTCATGCTTACATGTCTGAATAAGTAAGCAGCATCACTCCTGAAAGTTTTTCCTAGTTTTAGCACTGATGGATAGTTTTACCACTAATTGACACTGATATCACGCTTGCGTTTTTCTCAATCCTAGAACAAAATACCCAAGCCCCAGGCGAAAGACGAGGAGGAGGGACTGGATGAAGAAGAAGAGGAGGAAGAGGAGCATGGTGATGCAATGTGTGGAGCATGCGGTGAGAACAACGGCTTAGATGAATTCTGGATTTGCTGTGACATGTGCGAAAAGTGGTTCCATGGGAAGTGCGTCAAAATCACTCCTGCCCGAGCTGAACACATCAAGCAATACAAATGTCCATCATGTAGTAGTAACAAAAGAGCACGCCCTTGATTATAGCTGCTTCTCGGTTTGCCTTTCCCGATGGACACAGCTAACCGTTTAGTGGATCTCGTGTTGGAAAAGCATCTTATTTCATTTAAGCATGAACATTGGTAGTCTTGTTTGCTTTGACAGTTTTAGCTACTCTTGCTCGTCTATTTAGATTCACATTGTTCGCTTTAGTGTGTTGACTCCTGTAAGGAAGATCTGTGTCTATTGTTGAACATTTAATTCATCCAGTTTTTTCGTATATGGACTATTGTCTGAGTTTCTGCTCAAAATGTGAGATTCATTTAAGGGTGCATGTTATGATGTGTATTTTATTCCGTGTTATTATGTCACCTAAGGTTTTCGGGGTAGTGAGAGCCGTACTAGATGAATCTGAAACTGTGCTCGCCTCGGTATTACTATATGGATTTTTGAGACAGCTCTAAAATATAGTACTTGAGATTCTTTTCTTGAGTGTTTTCGAAGATTTGAAACTTGAAAATCATGTTGAGCATTTGAAAGTTCAAACACATGCCAAGACCCTGATTTAAACGAAAATAACCCGGACAATAGCTGAAATTAGTTTTTATAGAACATGTGGCTATAAAAGATCAACAATATCAAATGACACATGAATTATTACTAACCATATCGTATATAAAAGATTGATAGATGTGATTTAAAAAATAATTTTCAGATTTAGCCAATACAATTAACTTCATCTTGTAATGTGCCAAACCCGAAAAACCCTGTTGGAGTGTTACCGGGTTTACTTCAACATGTAAAATTAAAAGTATAACCCTATTGAAGATGGTCTTCCATAAGATTTCTTACAATTTGAGACGTCAAAACATGATTTTATCCAGTTCGCGTGTATTGTCCGAAGTTCTAAATGTAAACAAATTTTACAATCAATAAGATGGCGTATCTTCCTATCTTTTGTGCAGCATGAATGTGCCAAAATCAAATTCCTCTGAGCCACCCAGTTTTTGGCACATATCAACATGTGAAGTTGTGAACCGTTGAAGCTGATTCGATTCAGCTAACAGTTCAAATCTAGAATACTTTATTCTTCAGATGATGAAAATATAAACAACGTTACCGCAACCTGATGGTTTCATTAACCGGCAAAACAAGATTTGGATTCCGAATATGTGGATTAAGAGCTTGAAGTTCCTTCCACTTCGCTCCAGTTCCATGAACACGCGAAGATATGCTCCACAGTGAATCTCCAGGCTGTGCTGTTATAGTTGACGAAGAAGCTGGAGCGGAGGATTTAGCAACAGTTTTCGACTTCATTAGCGGATGCTTATTCTTCTTCCCCATTCCATTGGCAAGCAACCAGCGGGATCCCGACTGTTCTTGTTTTTTTGAACCCCATAGTTTCTTTTTAGTTGGTTCAGTCTTCAAACCAGCAACATGCACCTCGGTGATTTTATACTGGGGAATCTGTTCTTCTTGAACCTTTACTTCTTTCGTCTTTTCAATATTATCCTCAGAAACCTTGATGCCATCTTTTTCGCCTTCTTCATCTGTGCTTTTAACTAGAGAAACTGTATTAAAGATTCTAGGTTTTGGTGGGATAAAAACCCTCTCCACCTGAATCAGAGCAAGCATTGGATTACCGACCGGCTCAAAGTTCCTCAGCGCGTCCCGCAGCTGTACCATCAATGCAACAGTAAAATTGTTACCCAGCAAACCATACTTCCTGCCCTTGCTTCGTCTCTTCTCCCCTTTTGATCGTCCGTGAAACTGATCTAGTGAAGTGGCATGATGAGCTGCCAGTATCTTAGAGGTTCGTTCACTAGCAAGATCATCATCATTAATGTCACCTGAATCCATTTTCATCCATTCATCAAGTGTTAGAGATAAGCCCATAAGCCCATCAATATCCTCGCCATTATCTTTGACATCCAGTAGTTGTAAGCCACCAGTACCATCAAGGCCTATGGACCCCCCGACATCTGCTGTCTTTCCCTTCAGGGCTGATAATTCACCAATCGACTGAGTGCTAATATTTGAATGGGCATCATTATCTGACATGCCAGATTGTATTCTCAAGCCCTCAATTGAGAGAGCTTCAATTTTATCCATGGCTAGAGGAGCAAGATCTTCTAAAGACACATACTCTGTTTCTTTCCTGCGGGGACTTGCATCAAACTTGCTTGACCTGCAACCAGAGGTAGTTTCTTTCGCACACTTTTCCTGTCTGGGTATGTTTTGCATAGTATCGAACTCATGCTGGGTAGGATATTGCCTGAGAAAGGTAACAAATGCATGAATATAACTAGAAATAAATCAGAACTAACCGGGAAAACACTTCTAATCCTCTATTATGTACAGCTTGTACAAATTTACTTGTGTTATTTTCTGACTAAATACAAACTTTTTCTATACCGAAACTTAAGTAAGTTTAAAGATGGATTTTGGTGAGTTTGGAAAAACACGAGAGAATCAATGTCATAAAATTCAAGAAATAACATAAAGGGATTTGGCAAAAGATACACTCAAGGGTAATTTATAACTGGAATGCTCTGAAAGTTAACAACTACCTCTCGAGTCCCTCCAAAGATGGTGTAGATTCCCATGCGATTTGTTGGATAGTTTGCCCGTTTACATCTTCCAAAGGCATCAACTTGTTCGCCTGCATGGAGAGCTTCTCGATTCCAACAGAAGCCAGGCCCTGAAGTATGTCCATAACGCCAGATCCCATTTCTGCAGGCACCACTACAGGATTGGACACCTGCATAATTAAGCTTCCTGCACCTTTTGCACTCTTGAAGAGAGCAGGATTCATTGAGCGCAAAAATCCTCCATCTTTGGTCTGCACAAATGGACCTAAGCCTTCCGAAAGAGGCAGGAGCTCTTGAGGTTCTTCGCTACGTATGTTAATTGGACTACCGAAACCATTACATGGTGGAGAATTTTGAAAAGCTCTCTCATTCAAACCCCATTCACGCATCAAAGCTTCAGTTTCTTGATCCTCTATTTTCAAAGCCCTTGTTTTGGACACAGAATCATCAATTTCGATTTTAGGCATCTCTTTGAAGCTTTCATACATGGATGGGTTGTAGAAGTCCTCGGAGATGGCTCCCCAATTAGATTGCATTGTCTCACTATAAAGATCGGCCGTATCATCATCAATTTCAAAGTCGAGAAGTCCACCATTAGCAAGAGGATCCTCCTCAAATTGCCTTAACAAGCGCTCCCTTGGAGACTCGGGTTCACTTTCAGAACTTAAGCCAAATGGACCATGCTCTATTCCCAGCATGTCCAAAAATTCATCAGCAACTAAATCAGTAACAACATCCAAGCTCAGTGATTTTGCCTTCCCCGGATCTCTATAATTAGACTTCATCTCCAAGTAATTTTCCTGGTATAGAACACCCCTTTCATCTTGAGAGTCCAAGTCTTGATTCACCGAGTCTTGTGGTAGATCATGGTTTTCATCTTGAAAATCTAATTCTTCATTCACTAAATCTTCGTGTAGAGTATTGTTTTCATCTTGAAAACCTAATTCTTCATTCACTAAATCTTCAGCACGACTTAGTGCTTCCTCCAGTTCTTTCAATAGCGATTCTTTGGAATACTCGGCATTTTCTTTTTCTTTAGTGTCGTGGCTGCTTTCTGACTGTTCCTCTTTTCTGCAGATGTTTTCCTGATGGTCTTCGTTTTCATAGAAGCTTTCTTCAGATGAGGGGCGTACTGTGGCATCGACTTTGACAGGAAACTGAATGGCAGTATCAGTTTCTAGATCCTCTCGGGAACAATGATGCACCCCCAAAGCTTCATTTTCTAAATTCACTTGCTCTTTAGATGACTCTTCTACCCCCCTGTCTATAACAGAAAATTCACTTCCTTCACACTCAACCGCATTGTACTTTTCGT
The DNA here is from genome assembly GCA_036897825.1 of Plantago rigida. NCBI lineage: Eukaryota > Viridiplantae > Streptophyta > Magnoliopsida > Lamiales > Plantaginaceae > Plantago > Plantago rigida. The sequence continues at coordinate 13,672 of JAYMSR010000338.1, forward strand.
CAGCATCATCTGGTGTTGAAGTAGACACTTTTTCCTCTACCACAGGTGAAGAATCAAAACCCAACCCTTTTTCAACTGAAGGATCAGAAATTTCATCTAGTTTCTGGTAAAGTGTATTCACTGACTCGCACAACTCTGACCTCGACGTCGGCAGGACCTCATGAAGATCCTTGATATCTTCAACGGACCTAGTAGTCACAGACGATCTTGCAGGAAGACTCCCTGATCGACGTAGGCCAAACGCATCCCCTTCATCACCAAGGAGTTTATTAGTTCTTCCACCATTCATGTTCGGAACACCCAATACCTCAGTATTCCTATTTCCCACCACATCGTAACCAAAACTAACATTCATTGTCGCACCTCTAGCTTTCCCCGATAACCTGAAACTAGTTGTCCACTTCCCCGAGCTCTTGTCCTCTTCCAATTCTTCCAAAGTCATAGGAAGCAATCTAGTCAAATCTATCCGGTGCTTCCCTAAATCCAGCTCAGGTGCATGATAAATAGAAACATATAACAAAAAATGTTTCGCTTCATACTTCGCCGAATGGTGTGGCCCACTCCTACTACCATACACAAGGCAAGAATGCGTCAACTGCTCTTCAAACTCAGCCACTCCTTGGTAAACTCTAACCGGACTAGTCATCATCTCCCCATCACACCTCTTCCAATGCACAACAAGACAAACACCATTGAACATATCCGGTAATCCCTCAATGGAATGCACCAGGAGCGAGAAACAACAATCAAACCTACGGTTTCTGACATGTGTCAACGCTTTAAGACCCTTCCAACTCCAAATTGACGACTTCTTACCCTCCTTATCCGATGAATCCTTACCACTAGTTTTCGCCTTCGGCCACTGAGATTTCTCAACAGACTTAGACCGACTACTCGCCGTGGAACTAGCTAGCCTAGACACAGGTTTTTCAGCATGCAAGGCCTTACTTATGGTCTCAAGTTCACTCAAAAACTTGCCATTCCCTGAATAATCACCACTACTTCTCTTGCTAGTACTCGATTTCGAATACATTCCTTCCCTCCTTATCACAAACTCAAACAGATAAACGCCCCCAAAACTACAGATCCTCAACTAGGTTACAGTAAATCGAAATTTCCAGAATCACAATAAATTAAATCACTAGAAGTGAAATAAATCAAGCTGACAACATTTCGACTTCACAATAAACAGAAAATCGCAAATTAAACCTGAATGATTGATTCATAGGTTTTATCGCCCCTGCAAAAAATGGGATAAATCCAGTAGAAATGAAAATCAGAAACAAATTTGGAAATAGATAAAGAAACATTGGAAGAAGAGAAAGTGAGAATCTTACAGGTTTTAGGGCAAAGAATATACTTGGTGCGAATTTATCGGGCTTAGGTTTCTTCTTCTTCTTCTTCGGTCTGTCAAAATTGAAGTCTACTGTTTATCTTCCTTTCTCTTTCTATTATCTGTTTTGGCGTAAGCATATTTCAGTTCAAAGTTTGCTTCAAATTTGAGTTGTTTTGCCAAGACAAGACCACGTTTTCCTCGCTAAGCCCCTTAGCAATGTCATAATCTCATTGATGACCCGAACCGGAACCATAAATCGAGTCATAAGGTCGTCGATTGGATTAAGGTTGGAGTTGGGAGTGTGAGGTGCGATGATCGTGGGAGATGAAAGAAAGTGTTGTATTTTA
>JAYMSR010000339.1:0-15325 GCA_036897825.1 Plantago rigida
GCTGGGAAATATGAATACAGTTTTACTCGTGACTTAATTATTTATGGGTCTATGGTGAAATCGAAATTAAAAATATAGGTGTTTCTAGTAATTGCCAATCAACGATCAAATTCGCTATAACCTGAGTCGGTTAGAACTTAGAACCTTGATTAAATGAAAATTTTAGGTGTTTTAATCAAATTTTAGTCGTATTTCAAACATACACTAAGTAACACACGAACTACATATCTAAAACGACATCATGGAACTTAGCTGCACTAGAATCGCACACCTTTTCAAAATCCGGTGAAGTGGGGGTGCATGCTTTTACACTTACAAGAACAAAATGCGATTTCAATGTCTGTCTTATTGATCTAGATTCTAGACTGTCTTATTGATCTAGACTGATTCATTAGCCTAATCTAATTATTGGCTTATGTCTAGAAAAATTTTGACAGCAGAAAATGATACTGCTACTAATTAGCTTTGTGATTGGGGCAAGCATGGAATCATGCACATCTTAAGTTACAAGTGTTGATCCACTTTTAGTGAAGTAGGAGTTTGTTCAATTTTATATAGGAGAAATATCAGAAGTAGTTGCCTAATTGTCTTAGTGAAGGTTTAACAAAAATAATGCCGGGTAGTATCAGATTCAAGACAATCAAATGTGTTAGGTGAGTGGACTGGGGACTCATCACTAGTTATGATTATATATTTCCAGCACATTATGAGGCAATCAATCTTTTTATAAACTAACTCTATGATTTCGTCGTGGAGTCAAGTCAAGGACCTCAGATTTTGTCTCTATGCATTTGATTTAGTTTTGAATGGGTCTCTAAGGGATAACAATAGTAATAATATTTATCTTCACAACCCCGTTTCTTAAAACACTTACTGAATAGTCAGAATCCTTTGCAAACCCTCACTTAATAGTGATCTTTCTACCAAAAAGTAGCTGTGCTTCACCATGTCATTATGCTTACATAGCCTAATGGCGTGCAGTCCTTGCATATATGTGCGCGATATCAAAGTATTGCGCAACTTTACTAGTGCAACTTTACTAGTGTAAATTAGAGGAATATACGAGTACTGAAACGTGATGGTATGAGTTTATACTTTATGGTAATGTGATATGCAGTAAGTCTTAAAATAAGACGCCAAGAGTGCTAATTGCGTACCATGATTAAAGGTTATCTATGAAAAGTCAGTCCACTCCCACTTATTTTTATGATGTTAAATTGTTAAGAAACTGAGTAGTGATTGATCATTGCTAAAGACAGGAAAATGTTGAGTCTCTTATGCCTGCTACTACAGCTCTTTGCTTTCTTCTTCACAACATCTGCTCATCTTCAACAATCACCCATCACGATTCTCTCTAACCAGGTATGCTACTGAGGATTACTACTCAACATAACACCTTTTTTATCTTTTTTTTCCTAAGAGTAACTTATGATCAATCTCAGACTACATGGAGCTACTTATACACAGTGAATATCAAAACAAGCTGTTCTTCTGTGCCTTACACAGCAGATAAAATCGGTATTGCTTTCGGAGATGCTTATGGGAATGAGGTGAGTTTCAAGTTTTTTCAACTTACTACAGTGACGTGAAATCCTTTCTCAAGTTGAAAGTAATATAATTGGCAGGTCTATCAACCAAGAATAGATGATCCACTCACAAGGACATTTGAGAGATGCTCTAGCTATGTTTTCGAGTTACGTGGGCCATACTTGGATGTTATTTGTTTTCTGCAGATAATGAGGAATGGACCAGACGGTTGGAAACCGGAGCAAGTAAAAATCACTGGCTCGGATCATCTTAATCCTATCATATTCATAATCGATACTTTTCTACAAGATGGAAGGTGGTTTTCTATCACTTCTTGCCTTGGCACTTCCAGTTCTCCATCCTACTTTTATGCACTTCGGTAGAAATTTTTCTTTCTTGTGTTAGTTACTGATGTTCGAAAACCAGACTGTGAGCATTATGTCAAATTGTCAAGGAATATCAAGTTCAGTATTATGGAATATTAGAACAGCTATATCAACAGTATAAATACATACTCAATATGCTTGTAAATATTCTGGCTGTGGATAGCAGATATTTGTCTAACCACAGTTTTGTTCATCTATGGTTGGCAACAAAATTGATACAAACAACAGTTTCTAAGTGTACTTGATGCCTGTCGGTAGAAGTTTAGGACACTCACATGCTACTCGTCATGTGTGCTCATGAAACCGCCAAGAAATCCAGCACCATTGCAGTTGCCACAAAGAATCTGCTTCTTACCCCTGAGGAGAGTTGAAATAACTAATTAGTAAACTCAGTGATAACTGATGATAACTCAAAACATGTGTTCTGTAAAACAGCCGAGGCACAATGTAAGTAACCGCAGATTTCAGATCTGACAAGTTTCTGTTTTATTAATTCATAGACTACATTTTCGCAAATTCCACATTAAGAGAACGTGTATATAGAAGCCTAAATTAAGGCCTAAGATGGAAATTGGACAAAATAACAATGATCTTAGAAACATGACGCAGTATGTACCTCTGATATAGTTAGTCCAGATGAAGATGCCCATTTTCAAGAATACAGTTCTAAATTAGCAAGCATGCTAAAACGCATCAGAGAAACTGATAAACACTTGCCTGCAAAGCCAACACATGGAACCAGCTTTGAACTGTCCATTAAAGTGATCCACAGAATTGACTCCAGTTCCTGTGCACTGTGTACATTTCTTACAACCTAACAAATGCCAATATAAATCAGATTAAGAATGAGTTCATATGCAGATATGATGGACTAAGATATCTACCATTCAGGAGGTATTGGTATCAAAGAAACAACTTCACAGTTCATCACCACAGACGTTAAACTTAATTTGCTTTTCACCTAGTATCTGATACAAAGCTAGAAGTACCAAAGAAATATGGAACTTGGACAATAAAAGACCAAAGATTCCCAGACTTTCTAAAGATGTTGAAGGAAAAGTCTGCAGACTGCCCAAGAGAACCATACATGCTACTGAAAAAAAGGTGAGGTAAATACAAGCGTATGCAATGCAATGCAGCATTTCCAGTAAAGTACTCCGAACATCAAAAACTCGACAGAAGCACTTTGAGTAGAATTGATCAGGAGAAAGGGATTTAAAAGATCAAAAAATAGATGCTTCAACATTCATTCAGAAAGTTCCCACTACACAATGCAAATGTAACTCCATTTCCATTCTCAAGTAAATGACTGTTTCCAAGTTGAACTTGGCCTCATTCTTTAAAAACAAATGAATCGTAGTGAAAAGTTCACAACCTCATATCACAACTGAATGCAACACCAAATGGTAAAAGAGATTGTATCCAATTCTTAACCATTTTTTTATTAGATACCCACAACACAGATCATATCCAAATTCAATTACATTCAAGATTACCATTAGAACAATGTGGCCTAAAAGTAAACCTATTTGTATTGCATGGAGATTTAGGCATTCAATAAATTCTACCAGATTAAACTATAAAGCATGTTCTGTAAACACGTAGTGATCAATAAGGTTTACATACAAAGTAATTCCCCGCGATGAATAATAGTTTGAAAATATACGAAGCTGTCATTGAACTTAAAAGGTGTCACTCACCTTCTCCCTCGCACTCACCACAGAGAATGCTATTTACTTTAGTAGCCGGTTTGCCGCTGGTAGCCTGCAAATCATTAGACCACAAGACAAACAAACAAAAATAGTGAGCACCACGCTCTAACAGTAAAAGACAAAAACGTCCAGAGAAGGAACAGACACTAGGAAAGCAATGCACCAATCCATTTTTCCATACAAAAGCTTGCTATGTAATCAACATGAATCCATCTCCTTTAGTGAACTCTAGTAAAGCACTTGAGTACTACAATAACTGACATTGGCACTTACCTTAACCTTTAGAGCTTCAAACGCAACGCTTCGAGAGCTTCCAACGATATCAACGGACAAATTTGAGTTTCTACTACTCGTATAGTTGCGACTAATAAGTTCTATATATACAGAGAATCAAAACATAAAGAATAGAAGCATATTAGCTGAGATAAATCACTTCCTTCAAAGTAACACATCACACATTACGAAGCGTAGTATGAAATGCATAAAAAGAAACAAGAAACAGATTTCCCACAATTGAGATGAATAAAGGAACAATCTTTGCACAGGGAAACTATCACGCGTACATGACAAGAGAGAAGAAAAGCTTGCCTGGTTTGTTTTCAATGGGCTTAGCGGAAATGAGCGGTGAGAAACAAATGGAATTGGCCATTTATGGAATAGTTTTCCTCTGTTGCTCTCGTTTTGCTGAAGAAGGTGAGAAGTAATTGTAGGGAATAGAGAGCCTTGAGTTTCAGAGACTGGCTAAGCTGTTGATTGGGAATAAGATAAGGCTGCTTCTTCAATTCCAATTTGATCTTAGGGGATACTTGCAGGCGGTGTGTAGTACAATTATGGTTACTGGTGGTGGAGCTCCAGAAATTGAGCTTTCTAGGCAATTAGGTACGTGGTCCAAGGTGTTGAAGGGGATGGAAAGTTACTGTGTTAAAGCTTTTGCTGAGGCTCTTGAGGTTATTCCGTACACCCTGGCTGAGAATGCTGGGTTGAATCCAATCGCTATTGTCACTGAACTCAGGAACAGGCATGCAGAGGGTGAAATCACAACTGGAATAAATGTGAGGAAGGGACAGATTACTAACATTTTGGAGGAGAATGTATTGCAGCCATTGTTGGTGAGCACAAGTGCAATTAGTTTGGCTACTGAGTGTGTTCGTATGATTTTGAAGATTGACGACATCGTTACTGTGAGGTAGAGTGATTCGATCAAAAATGTTTGGCTGTTGCTATTTTTGTCACAATTTTATCCCATTTCCGTGTGTTTGTATTTCAGTTATGTCTTTTGGCTACTTTGGTTTTAGGATAAATCCTTATTTATGAATGATGGTTGTTGCTTAGCTCTTGCCTTTAGTTTGATATGGCTTAACTACGCATGCAAATCTGTGCGAACTTTCCGAGCAGAAATGTCAAACTGATAAGACATCTATCAAGGTGATTTGTTTATGGTGCTTAGGTGTTGAAAAATTTCGATTATCTAAGGATTGAGAGAGTAGTTATGTATCTTTACCAGTCTTGCCGATGCAAATTAAGAAGATTTTATTTTAATAACAGGATAGAATTTTATGATATTTTCATATTCTGGTTTAGTCAGTATTTAATTTTATATCATTTGGTAATGTATATTGTACAGTAGAAACCCCATAAAGAATACTCTATAAACGAATAAACTCGTTATAATAGTTTAAATTAACGGTACCAACGATATTAATGTATCGCGTTTGTACTGTAGTAGGATTCTAGTTTTTACTTAGATGTCCCAATTAAGGTTCTCGACCTATAAATATAGGCTAAGAGCTGGGTTTTAGATAAGTTTGGTTCTTTATTGATTTGCTATGGGGCATATTGAGAATTTGTCTCCAAGTTATTGAGTTCTCTTGACTTTACCTTAAATCTATGGCCGTCTGATACCACTTACTCTTGAAACGGTTTTGAGCTAGCTTAGTTAGGAGCATATACAAAAATAGTTACTAGCAAGCAAATATCATTTGCATGTTAGTCCCTAGTGCGTTTGAATTATCAGTAAATGCAGTATGCAAACTCAAATTGGTGTACTGTCTTGGGAATTTTCAATTTCCGGTGTAAGATTTTGTTCTCAACATCACAGTTTAAGAAGCCACACCAGGCACACTACTTGCATCATTCTTTTGACATGCTCTGATGCCAAATACAGGTATTTTCTTTCCTCTACCAATTTGAGAAATCTAATGAAGATTTACAGATATGTCTGTGGGCTAAGCCATTTTGATTTTTAAGAGAGAGCCTCTACATTTCAGAGCTTATCACCTTGTGCAGGCTGTCTGAATATTTTATCAAATAACAGTTGATATGATTATGCATTATCGATCATATTAGAGCACTTTTGATCCTTGCTGTTGCCATTTAGGAGATGTTTGGTCAATGTTTCATCAGTATCTTGACTTCGATATCTTGTCTCTGCTGATTTTCCCCACAAGACTAGATAGAGCCCAATCACAATGAGGACAGCTCCAATGACCCTGCAAGAGTGGGAATATTAATTTTGTTCCTTAACTATTTTAAGTTGTGTCATTGGATCTAATAAGTATCTGGTTTTATTGTTTTCGATTCAATCACGTACCCTCCGGAGTATAGCTGATCACCTAGAATTATGAAAGCCATGCTTGCAACTAATACTGTTTGAACTGGCTGGAAACTGGCAACAAACACTGGACCTCCTTTCTGAATACACCAGGTCTGTAGAGATATTACAATACCTGATGATATTATTCCCTGCATCAAGTTTAAGGCACTTAAGATATGCTTTTCGTGTGAAAAAAAACCCAACCATGATAAATATTTTAGAAAGTCAGAAGCTGTACAGCGTATAAGATAGTAAAAATCTCCTCCCCCGATTGGATTTGCCAGTGCTTTGGATCTCTTTCTGCAAAAGCTGCTATGCCTAAGAACTGAATTAGTCCGAAAAAGAACGTGAATGATGTAAGGGATAGTTTAGCTGGGTATTTCTTCACGATAGGAGCCTGCATATTGTCATTTGAAGCTTTGTTAGTTGTCGAGTCAGTTTTAAATTAATATAGTTGAATATTCTCATTTATGATATTACTTTCGATAGTTGATCTATTTAGTAACAAAATAATATATCTAATTTTGTCCTCGATTCTTGTGGATTTATTCTCCTACTCTCTTCATCACTATGAGAATGAGAATATTTAGCAGTTTGTTCCCCTAGCTGCAGTATGATAGTAGAATCATTGGTTTCATCCTAGAGAGATCTAATAATAGTGTGCATTGGAGCATGTGGCAGGCATTTTCCATAATTTTATCTGGAAATAATCACTGAACCTATATTCTGCCTGCAAAATATTGACCAACAGCTAATAAACCTGCATGTTAAAAGAACATATGAATAAAAAATATTATGAAAATGCTTATCATGTATCTTAAACAGATTATGTAACTGTTTGTTTAGAACTTTAGAGATGCTCTGTAATAGTTGGATTTATAATAGAGTTCATAAACAGTGCAAGTTTCAATCCAAATATGGATGATTTTCGCTGAAGGAATCAACTAATATGCTGCTATCTAACTACAGATGTGTAATGTTGATGATTTTATTAGCTATACCTGAAGGACCATCCAACCAGCCCAGGATAAGCAGTGACCAAGTAGGAATATGCAACCCCATGTCCAGTTTTGCACTTTTATCGAAGAATCTAGCATAATTTCATTTCCCTCTGCTCCAGATGTCTGGTTCAAAATGATGGGAGGTCCTTTGTATAGAGTGATAATAGTTGCACCTCCTACACTGGCTATGGTCCCTAGGATTTTAGCCAACCCATCTATCCTCGTGAGACTAACTTGCTCGATCCTGGAAACACAAAACTCAGTAGCCGTTCTTATAGTTTGTCATTTGAGCATGTGATAGAAATACCTTCCTTACCCTAAAAGAGATGCCATGATGAAGGTGATTGCAGGTACTGAATTTTGCATTGCTGATGCAAATGTTGGTGATGCGTAGTATAAACCTAGAATGTAAAATCCCTGGTTTGCTGTGATGCTGTTAGGCAATACAATCAGTTGGTATAGGTTTAGTTGACATAAGAAAACTAATTAGAAACTGAGTAATTATGATTAGTATATGTACCCCACTAATGCAAGGGGGAAAAGCTGAGCTAGCAAGGAAAATGTTAGAGGCGGCCTTTCTTTCCTGCAATAAACATCATTTTTAGTAACAATAGATGATTTTAACGGAAGCGTTAAGGTTGCATTTCTGCGTTTTAATGTGGAACTCAGAAATGCAAGGTTGAGCTCGGTAAGGTGCAGATTCGTGCAAAACGATTAGTATATACTCACTTCTCCATGAAGTAGGCAAAAGGTCCCAACAACACTAGGGCAATGATATTTCTGTAAACCGGGTAGACAACTTTGCTGATGCCAATGTTAAGTGCAACTCTCGAGACAATGTGAAAACCTGCATAACATAGTTGCAAAACAAGTAATGAGACTAAAAGCTTCACTTTCTCAGACATAACTTGTGCCATGTTTGTATTGTCTTTCTCTTGTATTGTACTGGTAGAATAAGTTGTGGTTTAGTATACATTGGATGGAAGAGTGCATGTATATATATATACACTTAACGTGAAGATTCATTTATTTTGTATGATTTGTAGAAGGTGGTGGTTAACAAAGCATATGCAGAGCAATCATTCAATCTCATGATGAGATCCATGTATAACTGATATGTATGATGTATTATTATGTTTATTTAGTTGCCTTTTTTTTTGGGTAATTGAGGAGCAAATTTAATTGTTGGCTTAAATTTGAGGTTGGTTAAGGGGACAAAAGATCAGTTGTCCATGTTGGAGGGTAGTTGATACATCGGCCAGTCTATCTATTTATGTTATTTTAACAATATTATTGCTGTTTTGTTCAATAAGTTTGCCTGCCAATTATCAGTGGGAAATTGGGTAATAAAATCAACTTGCAAAGACTTGTCAAACAGGGAGAAGATTTAGCCAGCAAAGGTCTCTATTTTCTTTTGTTCACATTATTTGATTCCTAGGGTGATTACTCAACTTGCTGATAACATCATCAAGGAAGAATGGGACTTCAACTTAATCCTCTCACACTATATATGTTACTTCCTCTGCCTTGGATAATTTTATACACTAGAGTTGGCATGTAATTTTAAATAATGTCTGAAGTTCGGTAGCACGTTTAAAAATGATAAATGTATAAAGTCATTATTTGCACTGTAACGTTATAGCTCAAAGGCCCAAACATTGAACTCAGCGTTCTATTTTCTTCTCATTAAGTTGACATACTAACTACATCAAATGATATTCTCACTCTCTCACACTCGCACTCGTATAAAACACAAAAGCAATTTCTCCTCTCATGTACTATCCGGACCTGGAGAACCGATCTGAATCTGATGCAATAGTCTACGGCGAGGCGGAGGGGTATCTTCTTGAAGCTGATCATGCTCTCTCTTTCAATTATATGCAAACAATTTTTGAGAGAATTATGTTCGGGAAATGTTAGTTAACCGGGGTGAATGATGATTGTAGTACAGATGGTGTAGATAGATACTATGATTTCCATGACATGCCAATAAGCTATGGATGAGAATCAACTTTTCTCGGTTTTAATCTACCACTCAATTTCCCAACTTTTCCAGTTGGAAATTGTAGTAGTTTCTGTACAAGAGTCTAATCGGAGATTCAGATATACAACAATTGAGAGCTCGACCACAGGGTCCAGAAGCCCCAATAGTTACTGGTAACGTAACTGCCTGAGAGTTGCGGGAATCGAATTTGAATCATTGAGAATGCACATTAAGAGTAAACAGAGTGTTCAATGGTTATGATTTCACAAAATTACAAAGAAGCAGTATTCAGAGTTTACAGTTATCACATGTAATTACATGCCCTCCGCTCCAAACCAAATGTCACTTCGAAGTTGAGTTTGACTACAAATTACTTCCAAGTTATATTGAATTTTTTTTTAAATAAGTTATATATTAAGAAGGTTCATGATATGTAATTTCAAAATATAATTTTATAAAATATTTTTCTTATATAATTCAAAATACTTTTGTGAACAAAGTCAAATATTATTCAAAAGTCAAATATCACATTTGATCTCGGACGGCAAGATTACATTATACATGCATGAGATGATTATAGTTTCAACTCCCTGATCCAGCAAGCTATATTACAACTTGCGCACATAATGAATTTGTTAATATCGCAGGAAAACCAGCTATTTGGCCACGTAGGAAAACACTCGTGCAAATATCACAAAAGCCCAGTCACCTTCTTGCTACTGCTGTCTGGAAAGTAACTTGCATGTTAGAAAATGAACATGAGTACACAACCATTAGTAGAATCAGGATGGTGTTTACTGCAGCTACCTGAAAACAATGACAATTGCCGTGCAATTATCTTTGCATAGCCGCTCACGTACAGCTTCTCGTACAAGACGGCGACTCACTGTCGCAACTGGTAAGCCCTCCTGTCATATCGTGAAGCATTGCATGAGAATTAAGCAACAGTCTCATTTTCTTCTTTGTTTTTAATCTGTCTCTAGAGGTTTGTATTTTTTTAAGGTGACCTGAGAACCTCTAAAAATCATAAACAAGCAAACAGAAATGTTTCAGTAATTGCTCTCCAATTGTTTCTTGAGACAACTCACTTTCGTGGACACTTAAACTGAAATGACTGCTACGCGATTAGTCCGACTAATTACTGTTTTGACATGCATTGTATAACAATATGGCAGCAACAGAAGCACATAAACACTGTGATGTATTTTTTGTGGTGTAGGTGGCTAGACGTAAGATTAGTGTTGTGCATTGGAAATTCTATCTTGAATATAAAAGATTAAACTCGGACCTAATACATGATAAATAAACAGGCATCAAAGCAAAACAATTAATCCTGTACACAAGGAAGAGCAAATAATAGTACTTACTAGTATTTAACTACGAATAGATCTTATGCAAGCATGTCTGGAGAAGTATCTTCACAACAGGCCCTTGTTAGCAACAACGGGGAAACATGGGCAGTAGGAGCCACATATAATAACAACACTAATAACTAAGTTCTTTTTCCCACTTCAGAAAGTAATTTTTTTGGTTAAAATATAGTATAAATTTAAGCACCAGCAGTCTGAACTAATTAATTTATGACATGAGTGCATACAGACCTTCAACAACTTGTCAACAAATTCAACTGCATCACTTGGTCCAAATACCTGAATGGGTGCAATTCAATTGTTAACGTTCAATAAAAACTACAGGAACTGAGTTACAACATTATAAACAAATATAAAATGAAGAGAGAATTAAAAAGATGGAGGTATACGTACCCCCCACAAGCCATCACAGCCTAGAATAATGAAGTTATCTCTTTCAGTAAGGTCAAATGAATGAACATCAGGTGTTGCGACAACGCCCACCTGAATTTCATTATAAAATTTTCGTAAGAGTTGAGAAGGTCTCAAAACCTCGGACACTTTAATATCCCACCCAACAGTTATAGTTGTCTAGGTCTTGCTTGAGATTCAAGACTATTATAAGGACCATTTGACAGCTAGTTTGTTGTTATGATAGCCTATGAAAGGATAAAGTTTACCATGATACTTCTCCAATATTGCGTAAAGAAAAAGGGTGTACAAAGGAAAGCAGGTCACAGAAGTTAAGGGAACCCGAAACTATTGAGGACCATCAAGGAATATAAGGAGGGACCTTTTTGAACTGCCTATCTCCAAAAGCTCTAGAAACCTCAAGTCTCCCCTGCAATCGCCCATTAGGACCGATAGATCCACCCGCCTATAAATTGAATATACTCATCAGTATATGTAATTATAAAGTTAGCAACAAAATATTATGTCAAATGAGTAAATAGAACAAGTAACAGATGGGGTCTTGGAGATGCAAAAGGTTCTTTAATGCAGAAACCTTGTTATGAGCAATTCCGGCTTCTATTTTCCAAGGTTGAATGAATAACCTCCACCCCCTATCAAATTTGGCAACCTCCCCAATCATGGATTTATGCAACAGCCTTCTTATAATTCAATTACTATAAAATATAAATACGATAACGTGGAAAGGCAACGTTTGGGATACCAAATGAACAAAACAATCTGATTCTGAATGGTTGTCCAATAAATATGCTGAAATAAAATCATGCTGATCAAGGCATCTAACCTTCATGAAAACTATACTCCAAAAACAGATGACCACAACAAATTTGAAGATGTTTAAAGAAACAAAAGAAATCCCCATTCAGTTCCCAAGATATGAAGTATCATGCGAAGTGCAAATCCAGCAACTGTTTCCTAAGGAATTTTAAAAAATGAAAAGTGATAGCTACTGCCAATGGTTCCTCAAGCTTCTCTTGAACCCCACTTTGCAATTAAACATCGTTTAATAACCCCCTGTATAGAAGCAATGCAGATCCCAAAACAGTATAATTACTCATCTAAAGTGATATGGCTAATCACAGAGGTATTGTGCATGGTTCATCGTCGCAACAAAACGGAATGCTATCAGTAAGAAAAAATTTGTGACATTTGCATAACTTCCAGAATCAGAACATATTTTATTAATCTATGGAACTCACTGTGAGACCTAGACGTTGCAAATTATGGCGCTTAAAGCACCAATTAGAGCATTTTTTTAAGTAACTTACTGATATTGATAGAAGAAAGAAATATAAAACAGATTTCTATCAGTAAGAGAAATTATTTGACATTTGCATAACTAGCAGAATCAAAACACATTAACTTCTGGGACTCATTGTGAGACCTAGAGGTTTAACTTATGGCTATTAATGCACCAATTAGCATACTGATAAAGATAGAAAGAACTGTAAGACAGAGACAGCATGGACATGTACAGCAGGAAGAAAAAAAATCATGATAGCACACAATGGGGACCTTCTGAATCCGAGCTCGTTCTTGTGGATATATGGCTTTGTGTTCCCTTGTCAACACAATGGCCTTCAATTGACTTTTGCCTGAATTACTCTCTGGATCAACTACTGCAGCTGATCGTGCTACCACAGCCTTTGCATCACCAATATTAGCAACAAATACCTGCAGAAAATGTGCACATGATCCATTTAGTTGCAGGATGTCGATACTCCAAACAATATACAATATGATGTACATGAAATGCAGTTTAATTCCTTTTATTTCTTTCAACCGCCCGCGCAGGGGGGGGGGAGAGCACACAGACTTCAATAGAAATTATATCAACTTCATCCATATAGAAGAATTTACAATTATCCCCACCGCAGCTTGGTCTGCTTCTCATTTCTCATTATGAAGATCCTCAGTTGTATTTTATCATATTGAACCTAAGCTAACGGGTTAAGTGGCATTTCCTTATAGATTAATGTACAAATTTCCCCTAGTCCCGAAACATGCTAATGAAGTGTACATGATAACAAACAAGTTAGGTTTTTTCCAATGATTTTAATCCATATTCAAACACTAGGCGTTTCTTTGAGATCGTTCACTACATGGCTAACTCTGAAAGCTATCTACAGATCTACGAGTTTCTTGTACGGCTCTGGACCTCTAATAAAAAAATGTGAGAAGGGTTTACAAGTTCTACATAAGTTGGCCAGTAATATCTATTTATACTACTTTAAGCAGATCATTGATTAATTTGTGGGCACCCAACTTCCTACACTCCTAAGTCCTAACGTCCTAACTATACAGTCTTCCATCTGAAATATGCATAACAGAACAAGACATAATTTTTTACCCCATGCTCTGGATCTACAAACTAGGAGTATCAGCAGTAGATAATGTATTGCTTGGAGAATTGCATTCTGTTTCCGTACTTCACATTTTTCTTCTTTGTTTTTGTTATTTTTATTTTGAATGCTTTTACCTGAAACGGTATCATACTATCATTACATCCAAGATAGTGAACACCAAAAATCATTTCCTAACTGCTTCAAGAACATGAGAAATAGTATAATGGTAGGCTTACCGTTTGTCCTAATACCCATGCACATACAGCTGTAGCACCATCTTGCCATGCCCCTACCATGAAAAAATATATATAAGAGATTTAAGTAAACAATATAGGACATCGCTATCCATATCACCAGTTTGTAGCATATACTAAATCAATATAGGATTATCAAGACCTATGACTGGAAAATAGGACCAAGGAAGATGAAAAAGGTGAAGAGGAGAAGGAAAAGGAAAAGAGAAAGAAAACCCAATCATCCTGTCATGCCCTTACCAAAAAACACCTGAAACAGAAGGAAGTTTCATATCCACAACATGAAACATAGCATATGTTTTGAAGGAAGAAGATAGGTATCGTTAACAACTAGGAAGACTGAAGAGGACGCAAGTTGCCAAAACAGGCAGAGCAAAGAGTAGTCATCAAGCAGATAAATGAGCATTGCAATCGAGTTGGCAAGGTGAACTCCAGTACCATATTACTCACTCTACTAAAGCATGGCAAGGAGATCTAAAGCATAAAGTATCCTTTCCTCAGGATGGCTACAAGGCCAGTAGTGTTAGGGAACAAGGGGTAAAAGATACTTCTAACTATGCAAGAAATAGAACTGTCGTAAAACCTGCAGTGCTTTCTTTCAGGAGAGCCTCATCTGTTTTCCGAAACCCTGTCCAAAGAAAACACATGAGAACATCAAATCGGACTACAATTAAAGGAGAAAATGCAGAAAGCAAGGATCTAACCATAAGACACAACTTACCATCCAGTATGGCCCTTTTTGTAGACTTAACATCCAACTGAAATTTCAATTGAGGAAACACCATGAGTCAATGCTAAAAACCTCATACAACAAATATACTGTATGGTAAACTAAATTTTCAAACAACAACTACTAACTAACTATATCCGCTAAATGCTTAGACTAACAGACCAACTCACGTGGTAAGCCTGCCGAGACCACATTCGGGTGCAAATGCTTCTGAGCATACTCTGCAGCTAACCGGCCTCCATGCCCATCATAAACAGCAAAATGCGAGCATCTACAACACAAAACATTTCCACCAATTCATTCAATATCAACAACAGAACCATAACAAATCATACCCATTAAACCGCGAGCATAAACAACACAAAAAAAGTCCACCAATTCATTCAAAATCAACCACAGAACAACAGCTAGTTGTAACACTACCCGAATCAAATTAACTGCGCATATCATATCAGAAAGCAGAAGAATACTAAACCTCAGAGGAAATTCGGAGGTTGAAACGTGAAGCACGACGCACCGATCCTCCATGGAGTGCCTTGAGCCCTTGTCTTCAGCAGAAGCGGCTTCAATGGAATAGAAAGGCTTTGTTGTACACGGACCCTCGTTGGGTGTACCCTTGGTATCTAATTCATCTACGGTTTTCAATCTCTTAGGTGGAGAAGAGATGGCGTCGTTGATTTCATCTTGACGACGCTTTGAATCTGAGGATTTGGTTTCTGTTGCTAACATTTTTTCGAAATCGGATTTGATTTTGGAGGATATGTGAAAGGTTTGCTGTAGAGAAGAAAGAAAGTGGGGACGATAGAGATGGAGAGGAAAGTGGAAATGTGGAAATTTATTTGAATGCGATACCCAGAATACGTTGAAATTGTTAATTCACCTCTTAGATTTACAAAATGCACAAAATGTTCTTAAAAATATGCACAGATGTATGTAATGTTCTTGAAATTGTACGAATGTACCTCATGTTCTT
>JAYMSR010000340.1:0-15298 GCA_036897825.1 Plantago rigida
AACATTTAAGGGAAATAAACTACATTCCTAATGTTGTAAACATGCCTATGTATACATTCTACATTGTGTAAGAATACCTCTCCTTGGGTTTTTGCTCGGACTAATGAAATCATAGGTTTACCCTTTTCCTCGAATAACCTTATTGTGAAGTATACTAAGAGGAGAAAGAATGTTGGAGAGAAAGAGGTGCTTGCTATTGCCGGCAGAAAGAAAGAAAACCAATGTGCAAATCAAAGCTTGCATGGTTCGAAAAAC
This sequence comes from Plantago rigida, assembly GCA_036897825.1. Taxonomy (NCBI): domain Eukaryota; kingdom Viridiplantae; phylum Streptophyta; class Magnoliopsida; order Lamiales; family Plantaginaceae; genus Plantago; species Plantago rigida. The sequence continues at coordinate 256 of JAYMSR010000340.1, forward strand.
AAATAAGAAAGAATGTTGAAATAATGCGTTACAAATGTCAACTATTACTATGAAAAGAAGCCAAAAAATAAGTAAGAGCGCAGTCACTATGCCAAATTCCATCTCAGAGATCATAGGGAAATCCTTTCCAGAAGAATGGAAGGAAATGGGGAAGAAAGAAGAACCTTCCACTAACGAACGAGGAAAGGGAGAGTCAAAGAGAAATCCATTGGTCAAAATTCTATGAAGAGAAGAAGAGACAGGAAAGCAAGGGACCATAGAAGAAAAAGAGGAATCCAAAGTCCGAAAGAAAAATCGAAGAAAGGATACGAAGTGTAGGACTTAGCAGAGAGAATTCGATAGACAAAGGTTTCGAGTCGATCTATTTCACGAAGAAAAGCGAGAGGAAGGGGTGTCTTCCACTAAAATAGGCTAATTAGAACGCAGTAGCTATTTCCGACAAACCAAAATTTTTTGAGAAAAGTCTTCGATTTCTATATCGATTTCGTGGAATCGGTTTCATCCAAAATCTTTACAAGATTCTGTTCTTCTTGTTTTGCCCTTCCTCATTCCTTTCCTTGGCTTTAGTATTCGATCCCTTCTCTTTCTTTTCTCTGAGTCGAACCTCCTTTTTTCCTTCTTTCGATCCGAATGAGATGAGTGCTTTTGTGTTGTGGGGAAGGCCGGGGCTCTGGGGGAGGATGGATTGCTTTCTAACTGCAACTAAATATAGACTATCTACAAGATTCCAATTTGTCTTCTTCTTCTATTCCTGTCATTTCTTTGCGATTCCCGTTTTTCCTTCTTCCTCTCTTCAGTCCCTTCTCTGACTCTCTCTGTTTTCTTTCTGCAATCGGATCTGGATCTGCTTTTTTGGGATTCTTTTTTTTTTGATCTTTTCATTTTAAGAAGAAGTTCTTACTCACTATGTAGTAAATGTGAAACCTTTCCCAGCCATTTTCTTTTGGGGTAGGCAACCAATGGATATTATTTTATACGATCTAGTAAGAAAAGGGAAACTATGTACTTTTCGTAAATCTTGCCCTTGCATTGTGAGTTTCTTTATTATTCTTATTCTAAAGGAAGATTTTCTATTTTTTGGTAATCGTAGGACTAACTACTAAGATTTACAGATCTTTCTATACTGACAACTAACCCTTTTATATATAGGTCTATCTATATTCCTAGGAATTTTTGAGAAATATGGAAAACGCGTGCTATATTATATATACCTTATCTTTTGACCCTTTTTATATTATAGGAGTATGAAGGAGAAAGCTTGGTTGTCTTCCACGCTCTGGTGAGGTCAGAGATCTCAGAAAGAGTAGAGCAGAGTTATACCAGTGAGCGGAGCATTCACACTGACACAAGCCTTCTCAACGAATTTCATTAATCTCATATCTCTATACAAGAACCAGAAAGAAAAGAAGATCGAATTGCACCCATGATTTATATCAGTCAAGTGAGTGAATCAACTTCTCAATTTATACACTATCTCTATATACGTGTATAATAGAATATAATATGTGACAAAATGATCTAAAAAACAAGGTCACAAAAGTGAAATCTTTTTCATCCCTTGCCAAAAAAGGAAAAAAGAAAGGAAGAATAAAGGAAGTGTGTTGCACCAAGATTGTAGCGAATAGAAAGAGGAGCTCAAAGCAGAGAAAACTGTATACAAGAACTTGGCAAAAACAAGAGGTAAATACAACAATGAACCGAAAATACAAGAAGAGAAAAGAGTAGACCCATCTAGATTCCTAAAAGAACCAGAACTTCTGCAAACAAAAAAAGCCTATAAGTAAGTATAAGTAGTAAATAATTAGTCCAACAAAGTTTCCAAAAAGAGGGGTAAGGAGTTCGGAATAACAGTGGAATGCGTACAAATTGAGGCGTTGCACCAACCAAGAGTGGAGTCATTTTTTGCTTTTTGAAAATGTAAAAAAAAAAGAAGAATGAGGATATCCGCTTCAAAGATACCAAGAGAATCACTCACAATAAATGCATATAAGAGGAACTTTTTGTAATTCGGGTAAGAAGTTTTGACTGCAAGAACTTACATAGAATTTAAACGCTATAAATTTTCCTAAATGTTCCTTATATATTCTATTCTACTCATATATGTTTGGCTTATTATATTAAATGAAAGGGTTTAGCTTTTATCTTACTTTACTATCCTTTCGTGCTCGGTGTCTTCTTATTTTTTTTGTCTCTGTTCCTACTTTCTCTAAGATTCTCTAATATCAACTCGAATCCTTTCTTCGACGACTGCTTTCCTTCTCCTCAATGAACTTTTCTATTCCGCTCTCTCTTTCAGACTTCGTCCAGCTATAACATTCGTTTTGATTCGAATCGATGGATGTCACTGAAAATGGAAGACGCGGGCCAAGATTTCAAGACGAACAATTCTATGTCCACGCATGCTTTGAACTTATTAGATATCTCTCTTATTCTACTAGAATTTGAAATACACCTATTTAGGCACAACATTCTCTGTTTGATTACTTGTTTCTTTCTTACTATATTAATGAATTACTGAGAACAATTTAGCTTCTGCTATAATTTTTCTCATTTTTTTGGTTTTTTGGGTCTTTGGTTAAATATCTCATATTTGTTAAAGAATTCGAATTATGCAAGAGGGGTTTTTTAGTAGTGGAGTCTCGCATCCATCCAGGGGTGGTGAAAAAAAAAAAGGATTTCATTTATTACATCACGGTACATGCCAATTTTGACTAGAGTTGTCAATGATCTCGTTGTTGGCTTTCATCATCGATTTGGTGAAGATAACCCCTGCTATTATTCTATTCTTCTAAGACTTGATAAGCCATGAGGCTCGAACCCGAAACTGCCTACCTTGAAACACAGATGCTCTAACAAAGAAAGAGTAGCCCTCTTTTCAAATGGACTTTCCTGTTTTCTAGCTGGGAGGGTCTTTGTCAACTTAAATGAACTTAAATGTTATCCTCCCCTACCCCATTACTCAGGGATTGAGTTTCGGATCTCCTTTCGTCTTCTCTTCTGTTCGTGGCAGTGACCCAAGCTTAGGCGAACCCCGGCTCCATGGATATGACGTTAGTAAGAAGTCTCCGATTCATTTGGATCCGATCTACGATTATTCTATTATATATGTCGGTTGTATGTCAGTGTTAGTCTGCTTATGTCTGTATACCCTCTAAGCCTTATATATCTACATTTCTCTTTTGGTGTGTGTGAACTTCTATGGTAATGGATAATGATGTACTTTCTACTCTAGCTCTAATTTTCATTACTCACTTCTATTTTCAAATAATAAGCTCTTCTAACACTAAACACCTTTATGAAGTCCATCTTTTCTATATTTCGATTTACTTGAAGAAGGACTCTTACTTTCTTTTCTAACCTCTATTTTAATAACTTATTAGTATGCAGTAAATCCTCTTTCCAACCCTTAAACATTTCATACTCGGGATGGCTTAGCTTTTCTTTCTCCAACTATTTAGTTTAGTTATACGCTGTACTTATTCTTCGTAAACCAAATACTTAGCGAAAGTCTAATTTGTAATATAGATCAATATCTTCTGTAGTACCAAAGAAGTAAGCTAGTAGTATTAGTTTGTCGTTGCTAGATAAAAGATAGAATAAATATCCTATATTACAATACATCGCCAAGTCCTTGATAAAAAGGAAATAGACTTACACCAAATATTTCTATGATACATGTAGTGATCTACGTAACAAAGAATAGAATCTTACCTTAGCAATACAATAGAGTACCCCTAAAAAGTAAGACCTTTTTAAATATACATCTTTCTAAGCCTTTTTCCTTACAGCACTATATTATATCATACTTAGTAGCTTACTACCAATATTTAGGTTTCTTCTCTTAGTAAGATCAACATAAGACTATCCTAAGGCAACATTCAGAGAGATAAGAAGAGTGACTTAAGAGCCATGTTTTCATACATAAGCATATTTAAGGTTGAGAAATATTCATTTATGTAAGGATAGAAGATACTAAGAAAGTAAGAGAACATCAAAGTTCTATAAGAGTGTACCTATAAAAACAGCAGTTTCTTGATTGTAAGGTGATAAGAGGCATATTTCCTAAAACACTTTTTAACCTAAAGGAATAAATAGGGGATCTAATACATGTTAGATAGGATTACTTCATATTTGCTACTTAGTTTAAATTTCGTTTCTAACTCTAAGTATAACTACATGTCTTTGTTGAAATAGTGGAGTGAGTGATCTAGATAATACTATGTATACTAACCCTACCCAGTACACAAGGATCAATTCCCTAAAGATTTCTTATTCCAAGGTTGCCTATTTTATATCACATCACATATTATAGTACTCTAATTAAAGAGTTGTAAAGTATACTCTATCTATCTTTATCTATCTTTCCAAGCTAACAAAAATTCCATCATAAGTAATCGGAATAAGAACATGGTTGCGCAAATAGAAATAGAGTCTAAAAAGAGAAGGTATTCTTTGTTTGGAAACTTTTGAAATACTGGAGATAGCGGTGTAGAAGAATATTACTTACTGCTAATTGGAATACTAGGTTTTACACACATATGAAATTCATTGATTCCAAAGCTAAGAAGGAGTCACCGCGCGTATATTCCCATACTCTTTTTTTAAGAAGAGGTAAGCAGGGAAAAACTATTTCTTAGTGAAAATGAAAAAGTGATAACTCAGATACTGTGGTGCACGTGTAGGAACAACTCTACAAGAATACATCTAAATAGAAAAGATTTCTAACTTCTATTTGGATTGTCTGAACTCAAGCCTCCAAGATTTCATTTCTTTAGGATTCACTGTAACCTCTACTCTTAATTATGATGTATAAATAAATAAAAGCATACCTTCAACCATAAATATTTAGACTGGATCTTATAACTGGTGTTAGGAGAAATACTACTTTTAGAAGAACACGATGTTGTAACATTAGTAGAATAATCTAAGTTTCAAAGTGAAACTAGTAGATGAAAAAGTCAATAACTAGCGGATTCTTGTCAAGTGTTATCAAAGAGAAAAGTAGACTCATGTCATAATGACAACGATTTCTTCCTATTTATTTAACGATTTCACTTTCTTAATTAATTGTTGTATCTCTTTCATCTCATTTTTGATTGGTGCAACGCCTACCAGAGGGTCAAGACTGCATTTAGGTGTGGGTGCAAAAAGGAGACCAAGAGACGGTGTGAAAGAGGTCACTTTTCTTGGTACTAAACTAAGAAGTAGTTATGTTAGAAGTTGTTGTTGTGCAGTACAGTTTGTATGCGGTGAACCGCTAGGAAATGAACTCTTAGGTAAAGGAAAAAAGATTCTGCAACCTATCAGCAATCTCCCTCAGAAATGTCTTCAGAAAGAGTAGTCTAACTTTTCTTCTTAGAAGAAATCTTTATTCTTCTAGAATGTTTTGATTCTCTAGACTAGATGTTCTACTTAAGAATGCTGAAAGCTAAGAAAAAGTGATAGAATGAGATAGAAAGCACAGATAGGTAGGATAACATAGGATAGTGAAGTTCCGTAAGGCGCAAAAGCAAGAAATGGATCTTTGGTGATGAGGTGCAACAAAAGCAAGAGAATCAATAGTGCAAAAGCCCTTCAGAGAGTCAAGAATAGTGCAAAAGCGGTTTGGTCTTTCTCCAGCCTTAGGAAATGAGAGAGAGGGTACCAAGCCATTTAGGTTTTTGCCTACCTTAGGTATACGTATCCCGGGATCTAATCTTATGTATGATTTCTTCTTTTTTGTTGTTTGGTTCTAGTACGTATTCTTACCACCCTTTCACCCCTTATGACTTATTGCTCTCTTACTACAGAAAGTTTACTACGAAGTCAGGAAGATTTCTTTTTTTCTAAATCTAATTACGATTAACAACTCCATTTAGAGTGTCAAAAGATTCTACTGTCTAATATCTTCTTGCTGTACTTGTTTCTAGTATGCCTGCGTCTACCTCAGGATCCCTCCTTCATAGATGGAATATGAATATTGTTCTTTGTTCAATACTCAATACACGTGGAAAAATCTCTGAAAATGAAAAAGAAGGTTTTTTATATCACTGCTGGGTGCAACATAAAAGTAAAGATGACAGTTGTTTACGAGCTCCTAGGTATTATTTTCCAAGGAAGGACTCGCGACTATACTATAGTTTTACAGAACTTCTTAGAATGTGTCTGCCGTAAGTAAGAAGAATCATACAGAAGGTTTTGTTGCATACTTCATTAAGCTGCCTAATAAAATAAAGAAAGGTATAAAGGTGTAAAAGTCACCAGGCGTATAAAGAATGGGTTAGATGTCGATATCCCAGCTTGTAGCACTATTCCAGGAAGAAGAAAAGTCTTAAACCGGCTGTCTACACTACTACAAGACTCTTTCTAAAAATGTTCTAATAGAGGAGAGTTACGCAAGCAGGAACAAAGAAATGCCCAATAGAATCGATAAAATAGAATCGATAAGAAAAAATAACAGCAAGTAGTACTAGGTACTAAAATAGAAGATGATTGGTGCTTAGAAGTCGAATTCGAATCTTTTGATCTTGATATCTATAGTTGATCCCTAATGCAAGATATTTTCTACTATGAGTTATAATTAAAGAAGAACTCTAAGAGTAATGACTTAGAATAAAACAAGAAAAGAAAAGAGTGGTTTTAGTATTGGTTGGCTGGTTTACTTAAGAGGGGTTCACTAGTACGTCTAATAGTAAGTAGTCCACTTTTCATTAGAATACAGAGGCAATTCTTTGAAAGAGATAGGTGTTATGTTATGGAGTTAGGACTAGGAAGGAGTTGGTATTAGACTTTTTTGGCTCTGTCGTATTCCTGTTTTTCCCTCTTCGATACATTGCTCAAGTCATTTTGGTGGTCAACCTGTATCCTTTCCTTTTTTGGGTTTTGGATCAAGTTCTATAAATGTAGGACGTCATGGTGATTTGGAAGACTGCGCATAATCTAATCCTAGAAGAAAGGATTTCTGGATCGTTTCCCTAGCAGAATCAAGTCCGATTCTATAGAATAGAAACAGAATAGTAAGATAGAAAAAAGAGTTCGGGGTAGAGTAAGGGCCTAGCCTAATATATGTAAGGGATAAGATACGTAGCGGTTGGAGTTTGGAGTTCTAGTAGAGTGGTTTTCTTTTGCATTCAATTAAGACCGACCATTTTTCGTACACATTACTAGATCATTTTATGTTGCATTTACAACAATCTAATAAAAATTCTAGTTTATTCTCTTTCGTCGACTGGCCTGGCATAGAAAAGCACTTTCTAAGAGAGATTCCGATACAGAGTTAGAGAAGACTCATTGAATGAATAGGAGCGGTGCTCTTTGTAACAATACTAGAACTAGAAATTGATCTGTCATATATCCTTCTATACATATCTATACTACATGTCCGACTAAGAAATTCTGTCAGCATTTCTTCTGCTTCTTCTGTGAATCCTGTTTCTCATTACAAAATAGAAAAGAAAATGACGTACTTTTTTACACCACATCCAAGGTAGTTCATTGAAATATTTTTGGCTCACAACTTTCTAACTAAAAAAATGTAAACCTAAAGCAATTGATAGGATCCAAATAAAACACGGGTCAACGAGAGAAAATAACGAACGGAAATGCTTTTCCTTGACTATTCCTTGAAATCCCTTCCCCCGCGTATCCCTGTAGTTAGAATATTTGACTCCTTTTATGACTTATGGACTATTCTCTATTATTTCTGACTATTTCTTAATAGAATAACGACTTTCGTAATTGATGTACTAGCTGTGTAGTACTCTTTACTTTCCACAGAATCAAAGCCAGCAGAAAAGCTTGCCGATAACATAACAATAACATATCAAATAATTCCAGTCTAATTGCCAAACAAACTCTAAAGAGTAGTATAGTCACTAATCTTTCTATTTTGATCAAACAAAGTATGTATCTATGACTCTTTTCCAACCAGGCTTTCTCAAATAGACTACTAAATATGACGAGTTGAACTTTTTGTCCTAAGATAAGACATGTATTTCTAATTCTATTTTTGATTCAGGAGTTACCAGTCCTAGCCAATTTCAAGTTCTAGTCGGTGGAATCGGTTCTTTTGGGTTTGTATTAGTTTCTCCCTAGCACGCAGAAAGCAGATAAGTGAGTACTCTTCTTTCCTTATTTGGTGAACTCGTCAAATCCGAGTAGTCGGTATTAACAAATATGTACTTTGACTCTCTCACTAGTGGGTGATGGTTCTTATAGAGAATGCTAAGTGAACTTATTCCTACAAGGTAATTCCAGGTATTTTGGAGGAATTCGACTATAGCTTTGCACAACTTCAGAACCCTTTGGTAGATAGTCAAATCTCAAAGACAAGGAACCTTATAGATATTTCTATTTGTTATACACAGACATTTAGTCCAAATAAAATATAGAAACTATATACTGTCCTCATCAGTATTCTAAAAAGTAGAATTTCTCCCATTTACATTATTTTGTGAATATTAGTTGTTGTTGGTTAAATAAAATGAATCTAGCTTGTTGCAGCCCGTCATCTTTTCTTATTTTCGAGTGTTGTATTTTTAGTAGTGCAAGTGCTAAGTACGATAAGTACAAAGATCGATTAGGAAGAAGTTTTTGAGTCTAATCCTCTGCATTTTCGACAATAACTGCCATAAACATTTAATAGCTTACTAGTGGAAGACGAGAACTCGGTAGAATCGCAGAAACACGTCGTTGCAATTCACATAGAGGTTTCTAACCCACCAATTTAAGTCATAAGCATGAATCTCAAGTACTATATATCATCATAAGTGTGCTATTTCGGGTTATTCGTTGTTATTCTATAATAATAACATAGTTTCGGAAATGGTAGAATCCTCTTTTTTTGGATCTTTTTCCTTGGAAATAAAATGGATGGTGTTGAACAATGCTTGCCTTGTTGGCTCTCTCTCTATTACACTATTACACTTCCTTCCAGACTCTACTGGGATATCGCTCTTATTTCTCAAAATTAGGAAGTCATAACACTCAAAGTCCAAACTAGATGAAATGTGAATTATTCTCAGTGATAGCGTTGTAAGGTGCTTCCACGCGCGGATATTATTTTCGGTTAACTGCCTAGTACCTAAGTGATAATTTGAAGGGGTATAAATACTGGACTCGGTACATTACGTTATGGGTTCTCTTGCCGCATGAGAGTAAAGAATGCTTGTATGATGAAAGTATCTACTAGATCTCTTATTATCTGTTTCTGTTCTACTTCTGTGGCCTTACTTCGAATTTCTACGGTATTCTCTATACAAATACCATATTCCTTCCAAAACCATATGTATCTAATATTTCCTTATGTTCTATTACATATAATATCCAGAGTCTAAGAAGTGCTTGTAAAAAAACGTAAAACCCTTCCTCTTTTTTGGCCTTTACATATCATATTAAAGATAGGACTATGCGATGTATGAGATTTACCCAACTTTCGATTAAATCCCGTCTAAATTACGGTCAAGTCAATGTTGATTAGAACATGGCAGCCTCCCAGTATTATTTCTTTAAGTATCCCATCCTTTTACTACGAAATGTGCCTTCTAGTTGTTGCAACCGGGTATCTATTTTCTACTTTTTAGAAGTCTTACCTTACTATTTTTCTCGCACCTGTTTGTTAATTCTTCTGGGCACTAATCTTTTTTCGTTTTTCTCTATTGACGAGCCATTTCTCTAATAGATTCTTTTCTTCAGACTTCAACATAAAATAAATAGGTGGTTGGTTCTCTTATAGATATTCTTACTTTTTTCAAACTAAAAAAAAGGTATGAAACTTGTTTTGATCTCGTATATATTTCGTATATCAAAAAGGAACCTTATTGGTTAGTTAGATTCGGTCAGATACAACAAGATATGGATAGGTCCATGATATACGCTTATTTATTCCTTTTTGGCAAAACTAGAATGTTTCAATAAATATTCTAAGATTACACCCTACTATTTTTCCCTATTTTTCCGGGAGATTCCTTCTTTCTCTTTTCTTCCAGACATGAGTCGTTGGTATTCTAAATCCCAATATTCTTTCTATCATTTCTATTTTCCTTCTCCCCGTTACCATTTCATTTTTCATATTCCATACCATACTCTTTTTTTTTTTTAGCTTTTGTATGCTTTGTATATGTATTTTTGTATTTTGTATATTTCATGTTCTTCTTGATCTAACTTGAATTTGTTCGTCAGTTGTATAAAAAAAAAAAAAGACATCCTTCTTCTAGAAACGGGTTTTCTGGAGTTCCTTCGACATATTTCTTATTTTTCTTTTTGACTAATATCTTGCCTTTATCCTTGGAATTGTTTTGAACTATGGTAAACGAATGCTATACCTTACTTGTACCTGTGGTAGCATGCACCATGACACAATCTTTTCAGAAATTTCTTCTATTTAGCATGAATGAGATAATAAGGGATAATAAGGAATATAGCGTTCTTTGCCTATTTTCTACCTTGTTTTTGGATAATATTCTAATATAGCGCTAACCTAACAAACAAGAATAAATGAAACAAACAGGTCCAAAACTTAGGACATCTACATCTCTGCCGGCTTTCGTTCAATCGAGAAAATCCAAAATGGCTTGATCTCTGTCGCTACGTTTCATTGACTCCTGTAGAAGGGAGGACCCTGACTTAGACACTGAAAGACTTAGAAGAGAACGTAGAAGAACAAGGACCAAATCACAAGACAAGAGGGTGGCAAGTTCTCCCTATAAGGCGTGTCTTTAGTAGGCTAGATAGATCGAAAAGAGAAGACGGAGGCTGGTTCTTTGTATTCTTGTACTTGTGTTCTAGGAATTTCTTCTATACTACATCTGCGGATATATTCTATATAGAGAAAGCACGGTTGTTTTGGGCGCGAAGGATGTTGGTTTCTATTTGTTTGCTTATTGGATCTCTTCCTCAATCTCATTGACTTTCAGCCTACTCGTATTTAGAACCAGTTAGCCTGTTGTGGAACTATGTCTACCAATGAGTGTAACTTATTACCCCTCGGTGCTTTTTTGTACTTTTTCTAATTCTCTTACCCTTTCTCTTAGATTTCTTTCTTATTTATATATTAGATGTCTTGTCTTATTATCACGCATTATCCGCAGAAAGTGTTTGTTCTAGGCTGCGTTTTCGATTCTCTACTACTTTTTCACAACCATCTGTATTCAAAGCCAACACAAAAGAATCTATGTCTGCCGCTTTGCCAAGATCATTTCAACTAGAAACCTAAAAAAAGGTACTATCAAATAGATATCTATCAAATAGAAAATATAGGAGGGAAGGCTATAAAGAATGGAAGTCAGTACAAGGAATGAACTTGGAATGTCGTGGGTTGCAATAGAATAGATAAGTAAACGCCTAGCATAGTACGTAGGATAAGGTCAAATAAAAAAGTCATAGTTGTAAGAGTAACAATCTCTGCATAATCCCCACAACTCGGTGTTTGTTCTTTAATAACGAATATAACGAACTAGAATTAGAAATTGACACTTTCTTTTTTTTGACTAAAGGAATAGTTTTTCTCGTTTATAAGCTCATTTAGACTAGAATTTCTTAGAATTATTAGAAAAGGGCAAGGGATAGAATTAAGGGTAGCAACTTCTATGACTTAAGGCTGAATAGACGGGTGTATAACGTCTAACTTTAAGCGTAAACATAGCCAAGAACATGGCAACTGCGGCCTATTTTATTGTCATTGTCAAAAGAAAACTAATCAAAACTGTTTCCAAGTATGAACTATTTACTGTCAATATTACACGGTACGACACGAAAATACAAAAAAAAAAAAAGAAACAACTGTTAACAAACAATAATTAGAATTATGTACTTTTTTTTTCCAACTATCCATAGATTCACAAAAATGACATTGTACTGGGCGGCCCTGTATCACGATGATCCATCCTTTTTTTGGGAGGACGGGGTAGTCAATAATTGACAAGGAAATAGAAGTCATAAAGATAGTTTCTCATCACAGGAGTGTGTGTGTGACGGTATTTTCAGAAATCATCTATGTTGTATGATCATCTCCGAGCTAAGTCAAAGTGAGATCTCTCATTAATTAATTAATGGATTTCTAGAGGCATGTGTTATGGAAAAGATTCTACGTCGTACATGAAGTTTTGCAGTAATTCTATATTCCATTCTAGGGGCTTCCTCTCGGTGACTGTAATTAAATGCTGCGATGCTTCTTACTTCATCTTTCAACCTTTTGGACAGATGATCCCCCACGCCCAATTCTTTTTCTTTGTTACTTCCAAATTCTTTCCTTTATGATTTTCTTTTCTAAGAGCCTTGGATTTCTATACTATTTCTATTATATGGTAGATATGAGATAATAGATGATGCGTAAGAGAATTTTTAGCGGATAAAATAATGTGGGTTAGGCAAACACGGAAGCAAACGCCAAGCATATAAAGAATCTATTTCGAAATCTCAAACTTATTTCCAAAAAGAAATAGGTTTTTCACGGGAAGGCTCTAGATTTTTCCATGAAAACCGCTTTCTTTATAGAATAGAAAGACCTAAAAGAAAAGTCAGTCTATCTAAATTTTGACTAATATTTAAGGGAAGTAGGGCTGCAAAGCTATGTCGTATGGTGATCTGCTTAAGAGAAACGAGGTGTCCTTTCTGTGTCGAGTTAGAAAAGATATTATACAAGCGATGGCTTAATGAAAATATGTCTTTTGTTTTTCTCTAAGGAATGTTACTGTTATTCACACTTTTTTTCATCCTTTATCTCGTGAGTCAGTGGTTCCGATAATGAATTAGAAATCAAAACTATATCACATTAGTACTATTATTCTATTACTATTGTTTCTGAAATTGTCTATCTTTTTCTCTTGTTTTGTTTCCTTTTACTTTAATAAATAACTGTCCATGTCCTATTTACTAATAGATGGATAACCCTCTGTAATAACTATCTAATTTCTAATTGACTTTCTCATTTGATTTTCTAGCTTTTCGTCTTCTATCAAATTATTTATTATCATCACAGAATATAAAGTAATCTACGTCTACGTGCTTTAGCGACTCGGCCAGGTTAACAACTGGAGTCTTTTTCTTTGCCGCATCAAATTCTAAACCGGTACTAGCAATTACATACGTTTTTCCTTCTTTCTTTTCATGATCCTTCTTCATTTTCTATTTCTAATTTACGGTATTCCTTACAACCTTACAATATATGACAATACTAGTTTTAAGGCCCTCGTTTCAGATAATAGGATAGATTGACTCATAGTTATTAGAATCTTCATTTCTTTGACAAATTGTTATGATGACTCATAATTAAAGATCAAAAAGGAAACTAAAAGACTCTTTACAGCAGACAATACTACAGACGTGAAAATGAAAACCCAGAATTTAGACTCAATTTAGACTAATAAAGGAGAGAACAGAGATCTGGGCAATACGAAGTCGAGTCAAGAAGTCTTCCTAATTAAGAACTTTAGACTTTTTTGTGTCTTTTACACCAGCAAGCAAGGTAATCCAATCTCAATGCTACCCAAATATGCTGTGCTATTTCTTCTCTTTTCTATTTGTTTGATAAAAACGATATACAATTTCTTATAGATAGATAGAATTTAGGAATCTTTAGGACTATATTTAGGTTTAGGACTAGGTGTCTATGAATCAAGAAAGAGAGTTCTGGGACATATACTTCCAGCTATCTATATAATTACAAAGAGAGGTTCTACTTTATTCTATCAGTATTCTATCAGTTATTTGAAGACGTCTTCTATCTTACATAAATGAACCCTTATATTCAACGTCTATTCCTATCTATATACGATACAAGGCAATAATGAAGTAAGGGTAATTAAGGTATTTGAAATCTTCTTTTTTCTATCCGCCTTCAGAAACTAAGTACTTTTCTTTATATTCACTAGATTTTATTAAAGTCTAGTTAAAGAACTGCAGCTGTTGGTGATTCGCGTATACTATCCCTGGCTCGGTATTTGTTGGTATTAGAGGTACTTTGTAGTACTTGAAATAGAATGGAAATAGAAAAGATTAAGGTTTCGTTCTTTTCTCTTACTATTCGCTTGGATGGAAGAATAAAGAAAGAGGACGCTGTATGTCGTTAAATCGGAGTTGTACTGTTTTGTTTTTATAACCAAGTAAGTAAGTTTGGGCAAAACTATACTAATAGCTAACTAAGTAAGAAAATAGGAATATGTAAGAGTAAGAGCTATGCTATAATCTAATCTATGTAATCGAAATCATGCCATAGAATAAATGAAAACGGACGAGAAAGGGCGTACTCGTATACAATTTCTCTAAATACAATAGACCGAAGATATCTATTGAAATATTGAGAAGTCCAATCAAATGAAAAATAATAAGATTCTATAACCGTGGAATGTCATGATGTAGAAATATAGGGCTTAATTATTCGGGGTTAAGAAGAGATGTCTTTGGCAGTCGTCCAAACGAACGGGTCAAACTCTAAATAGTTCAGAAAGGAAAATCTGTCTTTCTACAAGCAAGGAATTTGGTTTACAAAAAAGAGTAGTCATTACTAATAATTGTGTACTTTTGTCCCTTATCTCATGAGCTAGTGGTGATTCAACTAACGAATTAGAAATAATGAATTATGCCTACAAAGTCCTCCATATCCAGGTCATTTCTCCAGGGAATAACTCCAGCCTATACTAAGGAAGAACTTGTGTAGTAAATAGTCAAGTCAATGTTTAGTTTCTTAAAAAAGACAAAACTTTTGATCGAAATAAGACAAAAAGGTACGTATATAGAGATTCATTTGATATAGATTTGTATTGTAGTAGTTAGTAGTTCTACTGAAGTTAGTGAGGTCCTCTTTATTCTCATTTACAACATAGGTCCTAAATGGGTTGGTGCAACACCTGAGTTTACATTTCTTTTTTTTTGATTCCTTACAAGTTCTTATCTCCAAGCAGAGCTAATCTATCTTTGTGTTCATGTGTTCTCTTCCTTTCCTTGTATTTATCCATTTCTTTTATGTTTATGTATGTCACGTAGAGTTATTTATTGTAAATGGAGTGTTGTTCTCCTTATTTGAAAGATTTCTTCTTATTGCACTCTCATACTACTCCTGTATAAGTGT
>JAYMSR010000341.1:0-15254 GCA_036897825.1 Plantago rigida
CGCCGCGAAAAGAAGGCTAGAAAGAAACAGGTAAGAAGAGAAGGAAGAAAAATGGTGGATTTCCTTTTCTTCACAGAGACGACATAGATTATTCAGACTATAATCCTTCTCATACACATCACAGTTATACCTAAACACACACACACCTATTACCTATACATATATATACGCTGAACCAGAAAACCACTGTGTTTGTGTTGTGCTTGTGTTAGAGATAGAGAGAGAAACTCCCTTCGTCTATGGATTTGCCGTCCTGTTTGTTTCCTCACTCACCGCTTTTCTGATTGGTGTGACAGAGTTTGAAATTTGAGCAATTTTGGGGGAATTTGGAGGATTAGCTGCTAGCTAGGGCTTCTGTGAATTGAAGATTGCAAATGCTAATTGTTGAAATTACGAGCTCCGATCTCCTTCGAAATTAGTTTTTATTTTGTTCGGTAGAAACAATGGATGTGGATTCGGCTATGGCGACGGAGCCCGATCAGGATCCGTCGGAGCAGGTTGCCACTGCCAACGGTGGGGATGAGAGTGCAGGATCCGAGCCGTCTCAGCGTACTGCTGGTATTGATTCGAATACTAGTAGTGGTAGTAATGGTGGTGGAGGAGGAGGGGGAGCTGTGGTGCCGGGTACGCGGTGTGCTCCGTCGTACACTGTGGTGAATGCTTTGATGGACAAGAAAGAGGATGGGCCGGGGCCTAGGTGTGGGCATACGTTGACGGCTGTGCCTGCTGTTGGAGAGGAGGGTAGTCCGGGGTATCTTGGGCCGAGGTTGATTCTGTTCGGAGGAGCTACAGCGCTGGAAGGGAATTCTGCGGGGTCTGGAACCCCTACGTCTGCTGGAAGTGCAGGAATTAGTATGTTTTGAATCTACTTTCTGATGTGTGGCCATTTTTGAATTATTCTTGTTTATGTGTGCTCAAGATGGGTGTCTGTTTTGTGTTTATGCTGAATTTTGATCCTGTGCTGAGTGATTAGAATAGGGTGTTTACCCCTTTCTGGTTTGAAATTAACGTATACAGTATTGGGTTAATTCTGAGGTTTATTATAGTTGTTGAAGGTTCAGTGACTACAAATAACATGCCGAGCCTGTCTTTGAGTTTTGGGGCCGGGGTTCTACTTTTATCTTTGAAATTCACTTCTAATTGTGCTGCCAATTTAGGAGCTAATTTTTTAATTCTAAAGTTTATTAAGAAATAGGGCGTGAATGTATTCTGATTACAGTGGTTCAGGTTCAGCACACATGTATTACAAATCTTTTTCATGTTGCCCAGCAGTGATCAGTAACAATCCTTGATTTATTTTGCTGTCTATGAATTTTAAGCATGCTTTTGATTGCAGGGTTGGCTGGTGCCACAGCTGATGTGCACTCGTATGATGTTTTGACGAATAAATGGTCAAGGTGAGGTTTAATTGGTTAGTCGTCTCTAGAGTTGTTTGTCCTGTTGTATCTCAATTGTTTCTCTTGTTACCAATGATACTGTTGCTGATATTATTTGAACTATTGACTGAAAATTTTGGCTTAACCCTCACAGAATCACTCCTATTGGGGAACCACCCACACCCAGAGCAGCTCATGTGGCAACTGCTGTAGGCACAATGGTAGTCATTCAGGTATGTGAATACCTGAAAGATCCTAGGAGGAAGTTCTCTTATCTGCTATTTGTATGATTCAGATTACGTGACATTCAGTATTCTATACCTTCAGGGTGGGATTGGTCCAGCTGGTTTATCCGCAGAAGATCTTCATGTCTTAGACCTTACTCAACAACGGCCAAGATGGCATAGGTTAGGCCTCAAATTCGAAAACTAAAAAATAGTTCACTGACTACATAATGAAAAAATGTCATCCTTACATGGACTAATTCACTTGCATATATCTTTTTGCACTGAAACTTTGGCTTCTTATAGAGTTGTGGTCCAAGGTCCCGGACCAGGGCCTCGCTATGGACATGTTATGGCTTTAGTGGGACAGCGATATCTAATGGCAATTGGTGGAAATGATGGTTCGTACCATGTATTTGATTTTGCTCTTGTTAGTTGTTATTTGTGTAGGAGAATAATTTTTAGTGCATTATTAATAGGAAAACGTCCTTTAGCTGATGTATGGGCGCTGGATACGGCTGCAAAGCCATATGAATGGAGAAAATTGGAGCCAGAAGGCGAAGGTCCACCACCATGCATGTACGTTTCCGGAACTATCTAAGTTGGCTTAGTTCTCACATAAACTTTTGCACCACGTTTCAAGTATGTCCGGGATAAAATCCTTTCTGGGCTTAAATTAAGTTCTTGTGTGGCATTTAATGCTTAGTCTTTCTGAATTGACATTGGAGTATCTAAGTTGTTTAATTTGATTGAGATTTTGTGATTCAAGTTTTAAATCTACTCTGGAAATATCCATCTTTTTATGTGTCATTTAAAGTACTTGTACGCTGCAAACATTGATACTTGTCAATTCCATATTTCGCGTCCATGCTTGTGCAGGTATGCAACTGCCAGTGCACGCTCTGATGGTCTTCTTCTTCTATGCGGTGGGAGGGATGCAAATAGTGTGGTTAGTGTCATTTCTGGAACTTTCGAGTCATGCCTTTTCTATTTTGTGTTGGAGCTCACAAGCTCAAACCATACAACTAAAATAAATAAGCTTTAATAATGATTACTAACAGGTGGAAGTTTAGCTTTTATTCCAGGCCTAAGGCCGATAAAATACAGTATTGAACGGATCTCTTCATTTCTGCTCATCTATAATATTCTTCCTATAAAATAAAGTATTAGGTTCAGCTTAGTTGTTCTTTTGAGATCTTAGGCGTGATACAGAAAATCTATGGAAGATATCACATTGAATGCGTTGTCTCTTGCCATAAACTTAATCAAGTGGCTGGTGCTGGTCCCTGTTGCATGTGAGTTTTCTGGTGTCTCTTGCCATAATCTTTTGATAAATATATTAAATTAATGTACTAGTTTTTGAGCTATGGACCTTGAAAATTGGTGAACTTCATCTGCAACAGTTCTTATCGTCTTATAATAGTACTAAAAGTACTAAAATGAATCACAGTGATAGTATAATTTGTTGAAGAAAAATGCGCTGCTTAGAGAGAAAAGGTTGCTTACCTGGTGATGAGTATCACTCTGCTCTACTGTAATCAAGTAGTCGTTTGTTTGATCGCACGTCAAGAACTACTAATATTTCTAGCTTGGTTTAGGCATTTTTAGGTTATTGTTCTGCAGTTCCTTCAGCTGCATCCCTAATTTACTCCATTTCACTTCCTACTTTAGCTCATGCCGGTGATTAGAATGAGTATGTATGCAGTCTGCAAACATGACTGAAGAAATTATGTATCACTCAAAGAAAATGGTGTAGTAGTTACTAGTTTATTTGGTTTTTAATATTCGTCGGTCATAACTCTCTAGTTGATGTGTAATTTTTCCACAACTTGATGTTCAGCCACTTGCTAGTGCATATGGGCTTGCGAAACACAGAGATGGTCGCTGGGAATGGGCCATTGCTCCTGGTGTTTCACCATCTCCTAGGTATCAGCATGCAGCGGTAAGTTCTTAAATATGTCAGATCTTTCTGAAAATGTTTATGTGCACATACTCATTGGGTCATTCCGAAGCCACTGTTTCTGTAATGTTGGGTAAGTGCAAACTTGTTGATATTCTACTATTTAGGTTTTTGTCAATGCACGTCTTCATGTATCTGGAGGGGCCTTAGGTGGTGGACGGATGGTAGAGGACTCCTCAAGTGTTGCTGGTATTCATCTTCACTGAGTTTCTTCCTGAATTTTGTTTCTTTTGGGTGTTTATTAAAAAGTGAGTTACACTGAAAGAGCCTGAACATCTATTTTCTTTTGCTCCAAAGTTTTGGATACAGCAGCAGGAGTCTGGTGTGATACTAAATCTGTTGTTACAAGTCCGAGAACTGGCAGGTACAGTGCTGATGCTGCTGGCGGGGATGCAGCAGTTGAATTGACAAGACGATGCAGGCATACCGCTGCTGCTGTTGGTGACCTGATCTTCATCTACGGTGGTCTACGTGGTGGTAAGCCATGATAATTGTCACTTCAATAAATTGAAAAAGATTGATAAACCTTTATTTGAATGAGGTTATTACATTCTTTTTTATTCTGTTTCAAGGCACCTATAGGCTATAATTTCATTCTGCTGGGGGGAATAAATTGTTCTTTTTAGGGTACTAATCTGGAATTTCTGATCCTGATTAATACATGCTTTCATCCCTTACGGTCAATATACTAACTTCAAGTATAATAAAGAGCTTTTGATTTATTTGATCGTCTGTGTTGGTTTCTATTATACTCCACCGTTCTTACATAAATGCTCTATTTTATCCATAATCTTGTTCCTATATAAATATCACTGTACAAATCGAGGATAATTTTAATTTTCTTTACCAGTTATACCCCTACTAATTAATAAAGTTGGGTGGATATTTAGGTATCTCAATTTGTATTATAAATAATGGCACTGGTAATTTGATGAATAGTTATGAAGGGAATATGTTATAGTTTGACTTGCATTTTATCAAAATTATTGGCTATTGCTTACCAGATTTTGTTTAAAAACTGATTTCGCCATTCTTAGTGTAAACATCAATGTACTCAAATTGCAAGTATATTAGGTCATGTACAACCCATCAAGTAAACCTTGTACCTTGTTAGGCTATGAATAGAAAAAGAAAACGTTGGATCGGGTTCAAGAGTCGTTCTTCGTCACATGATTCTTTTGTTCTTAAAATCTTATAGTTTCATAAACTCCATACCTTTATAGTTCAATGTTTTGCCATGACTTCGCCAGTCACTCCCTTTTTTCCTCTGAGGACATAAATCTCGAGTCTACTCAATGGTTTCGTGGCCAAACCAATGCATGTTCATCGCCAACAAACTACAAATACTGTGTCCTATTACCTGGGGGCCTGTAACTATGGTTTTAAATAGTTACAATGCTCAATAGTTTTATTGTCTGTAATTTCTGTATAAAGGCACGCAAGCTAGTCCACATAGTAGTGTGTGACTTCATCATGAACCTTTAGTAGGAAGTTTTAACTAGTGTTGAGAGAAAGTTGAGATTTTCGTCGTAGAGTTATTGTCTTGTGGTTTAGAATGTGTGTAATGTAAATGCTTGAATATCCACTCACATACTTAGTGGACCCCTAGGGTTTTGAAGAATATGACAAACAAGTTGTTAATTCTTTAAGGGAGAAAGTACACAGCTCCCGATTGGTAGTATATATGGTGTTCGGTTGGATTTGTAAGGGGCTCCCTCCTGTAATTCTGTACTGTGCACACGAGGATTTTCTTTCAATGAGCACATGAAACGGGTAAAGCTTGTAGCATGCTAGGTTTAAATTAATCTGTGGTCTATTAAGTGGGAATCGAGAAACATGATGCATGATGGTGCCTATTTAAGAGTAATGTGAAAAATTTATTTGTTTGGATCCACTCGTATAATTGTTCATGGATTTAAGAGATTCATATTGAACTTCGACAAAAGTTTAGGGGGGTCGAGAATAATTTTTAGGAATGGCAAACTTCAATCTGCAACACATATATCATGAAATTTCTTCTTTCTTTTTTTTTTTTTTTAAAAGTGGGGGCAAGATCCCCCGTTATGAATATACTGCTGTCGCCCCTGGCCAAAATTCAGCTAACATCTATACTGTCAAATAAGTTACTAAACATGTAACTTTCATCAAAGTAATAATTCGTAAGACAAACAAATGAGATGGCTTGTATGATAGTCTCCTTATGCTGTTCATGGTGAAAACTTTTTTTTTTCTTTCTCTTTTGGCCTTTCAGAATGAGGGTATATTAAATTCACATGCATATGCATTAAAAATAATTTTCAGAATTCTTTTTTTGTGCTAGTGCTGTAAAGGATAAATAAGATTAAGTCTCGCACTACATGAAGAGAGGAGGGACACACGTGCCGTAAATACAGCTTACATGCATGTGAGTTGGGGCGGTTCTACTACTGAAATATTGGCAATTTTGTGTAGGTTTGCTATTGCAAACTGCAGGTTGCAATATTGCAACATTCTATACTTTTCATAGGTTCATATTGATTTTTGATTCAGAAATTGATGTAAAGTTAGCCGTCACAAACAAACCTATGTTGTATGTATTGCTTATTTGGCAAGTTTTGTTAGTCTATTCACCTATTGCTTCTTGCCACAGGTGTGTTACTGGATGATCTTCTTGTTGCTGAGGATCTAGCTGCTGCTGAGACAACTAGCGCAGCTTCTCATGCGGCTGCTGCAGCTGCTGCCTCCAATGTGCAGCTAGGGAGGTTACAAGGTGGATATAGATTTGCAGATGATAGAACGCGGGAATCTGTGCCAGATGCTTCCGGTGACGGTGCAGTTGTGGTTGGGAATCCAGTTGCCCCACCTGTAAATGGTGACATCTATACTGATATAAGCACAGAAAATGCCTTGCTCCAAGGTTCTAGGTAGGTTTTTAAATTTTCTTCGTGAATTACTCTCATTATTTGAATTTGTCTTTAAGCTCCCTGACTAATAATTATCATCCTGCACAGATCAAACAAAGGCGTGGAATACTTAGTTGAGGCAGCTGCAGCAGAGCGTGAGGCAATTAGTGCTACGCTAGCAGCTGCTAAAGCACGACAAGTTAATGGAGAAGTTGAGCAGCCAGATAGGGATCGTGGTGCTGAGGCAACCCCCAGTGGAAAACAGATGTCTACTTTGATCAAGCCTGATGATGCAGTGTTGAATAATTCTGCCCCAGCAGGAGTTAGACTTCATCATCGTGCGGTTAGTATCAGGATTCTGATATGTTTTTGTGTTGCAGCTGGATTCAATATCTATATTTTAAATGTATATGCAAATACACAGGTAGTTGTAGCTGCAGAGACAGGTGGTGCTTTAGGTGGTATGGTCAGACAGCTTTCAATCGACCAGTTTGAAAATGAAGGCAGGCGGGTTAGTTATGGGACTCCTGAAAATGCAACAGCCGCTAGGAAGCTTTTAGATCGGCAAATGTCAATTAACAGTGTACCAAAGAAGGTACTGTTTCTCCACTTGCAAAAAAAAAAATAAAGAGCGAAAGAAGGTAAAATCTGTTCAAGTGATATACATGTGGTACAAAATGGATTTTGGTCATAAATTCTGAATTGAATTTCATTGCTGAATATTTTAGCTACTCATACTTTCATCAAGTTTCTAGTTGTCACATGTGCCTCTTTGGTACAATTTTTAAAATTAAAGATCTGATATGAAGGTTTAGATAAATATAAAGAAGAACGTAACTGTTTTTCCTTGTTATTACTCTTCTTGCATCTGTTTCAGTTTTTGTTTGTTTTATTGTTAAATTTGTCGTGGTATGAAGCAGGAATCAGAAAAAATCCATTGCATTTGTCTCAAATTCTTCTGTGCCTATTCTCAGGTGATTGCACATCTTCTAAAACCCCGTGGCTGGAAACCTCCAGTCCGCAGACAATTTTTCCTGGATTGCAATGAGATTGCAGATCTCTGTGATAGTGCTGAGAGGATATTTGCAAGTGAGCCCAGTGTACTGCAGCTGAAAGCTCCCATTAAGATTTTCGGTGATTTGCATGGGCAGTTTGGAGATCTGATGCGATTGTTCGATGAGTATGGATCACCTTCTACTGCCGGTGATATAGCGTATGCTCCAGATCATTTTTATTACTTTATTATCCTGACAAGATTTGTGACATTTTATTTGCATTCACATTTCTGAAGTTAGTTAGCTAACCGATTCACTTTTATCGGGATGCTCTTTATAAAAGGCCTTATTTCCATATGGCGCGACTGTCCTTCAATAATATTTCGACCATATATCCATTGTACCTGACCAAAACTCACTTCCATTTTTGTTGTATGTATAACTTTCTTTAAAATCCCTTTGTTACTGGTGGTTATTAATTTGGCACACTGTAAAAATACTGTGACTATTTTTACGTATTTGGTGGTGTTAAAACACTGACAATTTGTCTCATGGTCATCAGTGACACCTAATTAGTGTAAGATTCCATTGTCTTTCATGTATGTTTTTGTCGGAAGCTCGAAGTTCCATTATCTTTTACACACGCGATAAGTGTAAGATTACATTACATTGATTTTACCTGAAATGAACACGTTTCTTTTGCCATAGTTTTACTTGCCTTGAAGTGCTCATACACTATTTTTCCTCGACTTGGATATTCTTTTACTGCCAGATTGTTGGCTCAAGGCTGATGATAATTTTGTTTCCGTAGATATATAGATTATCTCTTTTTGGGTGATTATGTTGATCGGGGACAACACAGCTTGGAGACGATAACTCTTCTCTTAGCTTTGAAGGTATTGGCCCACTTTTCTTCTAGTGCTGCCTTTTGTCAGTCGAAGCTCTAATACATACTAATAATGCATGTCTTTCTGCAAATACTTCAATATATAGGTTGAGTATTCCCATCAAGTACATTTAATTCGTGGTAATCATGAAGCTGCAGATATCAATGCACTCTTTGGCTTTCGAATTGAGTGCATTGAACGCATGGCAAGTCCCGTTCTCCTTTTTTATTGTATTATTTTATTTTTTGGTTAAGCGATACATGTTATAATGATTGCCTCAATAGGGTGAGAGAGATGGAATATGGACGTGGCATCGGATAAACAGATTGTTTAACTGGCTTCCGCTGGCTGCCTTAATTGAAAAGAAAATAATTTGTATGCATGGTGGCATTGGGCGATCAATAAACCATGTTGAACAGATTGAGAGTATTCAGCGGCCAATTACCATGGAGGCGGGTTCGATTGTGCTTATGGATTTACTATGGTTAGTCTGTTTTTAGTCTCATTACAATCTTGAATTGGTCCATCAATTTCTGGTTTCTCTCAAAGATGTATGACATGATCGTTTGTTTGAAGGTCTGATCCCACCGAAAATGATAGTGTAGAAGGATTACGTCCCAATGCAAGAGGTCCTGGGTTGGTTACTTTTGGGGTGAGTGTCTCTCGCATAAGTTTGTTTCAATTCTTTATTTTTCTTGCTTAATCAAATCAAATAATAGTGGCTCTTCCTGTATTCTCACACTATAAGTCGCTGGGCAGAGATGCTTGACTGAGTTGTTCTTGCCTTATTTATCCTTGGAAGTTGGAACTGTAAATTTCCCATGTCACTTCAGTTTATCACACTTGATATATTGCTTAAATGGAGGCATTGTTCACATTTGGGATGTGCTTATGAGCCAGGAGCTCCTGTAGATTGTGTCACTCAATTTTGAAAACAGAACTTGCTTTTGCTAGATTAACCTTTGCTTGGAATGATTGCTTTTCATTCTAGTGCCACTATTTCATCCACAGCTTGTGACTCCACTGAGGAATATCCTACTTAAGTTATATATTGCGCCTAGTATTCCTGTATCTTATATAACATGGATATTATAACTACCATTAAAAGGAAAAAAACACTTTATGATATTTCGTTCCCCGCTTTATAAGTTTTTGATTCCTAGTTTTTTCTGAAATCTCTGATGGAATTATGAAAGCCATTTTATTGGCGGCATCTCTCTTGGTAATCAATGGGTTATGAACATCTTGTAGAGTTCCTAGCCCATATATATAAAGCACATCTCATATGCATAGATCCTGTTTACTTCCCATCCCTCCCTCATCAATGTAGGTACATATTGTTTTCTCCTGTGTTTGTCAGATCAGGAAATAATAATTTTCTACGATGAATTAAGTTTCTTATTTTTGCAGCCTGATCGTGTCATGGAATTCTGTAACAACAATGATCTGCAACTGATTGTTCGAGCACATGAGTGTGTAATGGATGGATTTGAAAGATTTGCTCAGGGACATCTAATAACTCTCTTTTCTGCCACAAACTACTGTGGTATGGCCTAAATCTTACTAATATTCTTCTACCCTTCAAGCACTTGACGGTGTCCCCATTTAGCCAATGCTGTTTCTCCTTATATTTGCTTATATTTTGATTTTCTAAAGGTACCGCAAACAATGCCGGTGCTATATTGGTTCTGGGTAGAGATTTAGTGGTTGTGCCAAAATTAATACATCCATTGCCGCCCGCAAATTTATCACCGGAAAACTCCCCGGAACGACATATAGAAGACACATGGATGCAGGTTCTATAGTTATCTCTGACCTTTTACGACATTTATATTTGTTTCCTACTCACACTCCGCACACTAGAGTTCTACTGGTAGTTAATGCTGTCTTGTTTTTTTGGCTTTCCTGAATTTGACCGTTTCTGGTTTTTGGATGCAGGAACTTAATGCTAACAGGCCACCTACACCTACTAGAGGACGCCCTCAAGGGGCCAACGACCGAGGTTCTCTTGCTTGGATTTAGATTAGCCCCTAGTTGGTTTCCTTATTGGTTCAGATTCATGCTCGCACCTGGAATTTTCCAGTTGACTGTACATAGCATGATGCTTCATGGAGAATTCTCTCCTAAGAGATTTTCTCTTCTTGGGGGGCTTGGGGCTCATAAGTATCTTAGAGACACGTGAAGCCTGTGCGGGGAGGCAAAGGTTGGATATGAAGATGTACACTCTGTTGTGCGGAAAGAGATCAAAGGGTTACCGGAGATGTCATCTGTACATGAGTTTTAAAGGGGTAGAAGAATTGTTTCTATGGTGCACAGGCTATGTATTTCTTGTTCGTTATTTAGCTTTTGTTAGTCCCTTGATGTTAGGTGTATTATTGTTATCATTATCATTCATCTGTGATTAATGGGACAAGCTAGGTATTGTATACGTGGTTGGTGAGGTGTTTTTCTTTTTTAAAAATTATTTTTAGAAGTTTCTTGCATGTATAATTGAAGGGGGTGCTGTTGCCTTGTGTAATTTTGTGGTGTGCCATGTACAATGAAATATTTGAGTGGACCAACAAAATTCACAGTACGGTTTGGATATCAAATTTGGTTTCAAGAGAGTACGGTGTCTTCATACCCTGAAGCTTCCTCCGGTTCCAGACGTGCTAGTCTTAATATTATCAGTGCAAATTGGGTGAGTTTGCCGTACATAAGGTACTAGTATGGTTTTTCCAAATTAAGGAAAGACATGGCTTACATAAAAAAAAAATTACAAAATGTCCACAACAAACATTGCTTAGCTCATCCAAGGGATTGTCTTAGAGGGTATACAAGATATTTTATCGAGAACATTAGGATTATAGTCAGAAGCGTTGAAATCTTTTACTTAAAACATCGATGCTAAAGATGCAAATAAAAATGTTTGGAAATTGGAAATTTCATTGGCAGTCTCTTTGCAAATGCAATGCGGTTCTTGAATCTTCAGGCATTCGCCTGCCTGGGTTTGGGACAAGCAAGACTGACATTGCTATTTCTTCCAAGAACCCAGGCAGCTTACCAACTTGATGTTATTCGTCCATTTTTATCTTCTGCAAAACTACCCATAGGAGAAAGTCAAAGGCAATGGCCATCCCTGAATCACGAACATATCATTAAGTACCGCAAATACAATAGTTAGGCCAGCACCACGAGTTTAAAATTACAACAGCTAGGACTATACCACTTCCAAGGATCTCAAAAACACAGTTTATTGATTGATTATAGCAACAATAATCATTTTTTTCATCCTCGTTTAACTGGCCTTTGGACATAAGATTTGTTTGGATCCTCTGTCTTCAGCTTTGGGGGCCGAAGTTCTCCTTTCTTAACCTATACAGTATACACAAGTCCAAAGTAATCACATCAGTCACCTTCTTTCAATGAATTTCATAGAAACGATATACTGATAACAGATCCAATATCATCTTACCTTCTTTCCACCCTTCATAAAGTCCCGCCAGCTTGAGACCTATTGATAAATAAGAGTGAATAGATTAAGCAATATCACAGAGAGAATAATTCCTAGACTCGATGTAAGCACATGAAGAGCTTGGATCTTCTAAGACACATACACACACATATTTGCATATAGAATGGATCAGAGATAATGTATCCAATTAGTATCACAAGAGTCATAAACTCAATTCACAAACTTCCCTAATTCTTCCATCCTACAAATTACAGAGCTTAAAAGTTAAAAAATTAATCCCATAAACTGACATTCCATACAAGTCAGCATGGCCACATGAAATAGTATACTACCTCCGTACTGTTTGAAAGGTACCTTTTCGTTTTCCGTGCATCTTTTGATCACGAATTACTCCTATACTGATTTAAAAATTTAAGAAAATTACACCACAAAATGTACTTTTGCCGTATAAATTTTGTTTTTTTAGCAATATGACTTGTGGTAAAAGATGGGCACAGAAATTAGTATAATATCTTTGTTATGGACTTGTGGGAGAGGGATCGGGGGGTATGACACTTAAATGGAAAAGAGGATTTAAATACCTGTCCAGATTTTACTTTCATAATAAAAATTTTAAATTTGTAAAGAGTAATTCGTGGTCAAAGATGGGAATGTAAACTTGCAGATACCTTTGTTATGGGACAGAGGGATTAGGTGACATGACACTTCAAAGCAAAGGAGGATTTGAAAACGAAACAGATTTAAAAACAAAAAGAACAATAATGAAACTATGCAAGTCAACAAAATTTAATTGAAAATTGCAACAAATATAAATTTTCCAGGTCATGATATGTATGAGAAAAACTAACCCTGTTTTCCCTTGTGCCTTCCCACTGCTCTTCATGTTCACGCTTTCGTTTCCACATTTCTTTTGTTTCTTCCTCATCTTTCTTTAATCTACCTTCCTCTTCCGATATCTATATATTTGAAGGCAGAGTTGTCAGAATATATAATTTCATCCACACTTAATTGGATATAAGGAGTTAAAGAATATGCCCCACATACCCTCATCTGCATCTTCCTTCTCCTCCATTCTTGGTCAGTTAAGATTTCTCGAACCTTCAATTTTAATTGCTGCTGGAACTCCGGTGATTGCTCAAACTCTACCTCATATTTACCCTGCAAATTGTTTCCAGGAGTAAATGTCAAAGTACTGTCTAGCATCTTAACTACGGTACTACAGTAATAGTTCCACCACGAGCGTAATTCATTTCAGCTCTTTTATACTTGAGGGGTAAGGTGGAACCCATGGGGTAAGGTGGAACCCATGGGAACAGGAGAGAACCATGTACTCATAAAGAAAAAATTGGTGCTGGATATTACCTCATCCACTAATGACTTCAACTTTGAAGCATTGTCTTTTTTCAGCTGCTTCTTTCTTTTTGCTCTGAGTTCATCTGCATGCATGAGTACAGTGAGCTTTTCTCCGTATACGTATCATAAATTTTTATGAGTTCAAAGATCCAAATATGCAGAATAAAGCTCTATACTACAAAAAAATTGGTCACCATTCTACTTAATTTGACGAAACCCGTGCCATAATAGCAAACCAACTTTACAAAAGGTGTTGTGAAAGTTCAGAACTGATAGTTACTGGGTTCACAAAGAATCATCTCGTACGTGGTGTAATTAGTATTATGAGTACCAAAAAATTATCTCCTATTCCTAAAGATCATCTCCTAAAGATCATCTCCTATTCCTAGATAGTACCAAAAATTTATCTCCTATTCCTAGATAGTACCAAAAATTTATCTAAATATTAAGAATCTTGCAATAAGATGTGTCAGATTTAGATTAGGAAAGTTATTACCTTTTTCTTTATTCGTGATTATTTGGAATATAACAGGTCCCTGTAACTTGGAGATATATACGACATAACACAACACATTGTTCGGCTTATTCCAATTGCACTCTATCTTGAAGAGTTGTGTTTTTGCAAACTGTTAAATCTCTCTTTGGTCCAAAACAATCTCCTCAGACATGTTTGGGAGATTACCAAACTCGTAGAGGATTAAGGCTATAAGCAAGGACAATATGATTACACTGTTCTCTAACTTCAAGCACAACAAAAATGGGAAGAAGGCAACATTGATCGCGTGTCTTAATGATACAACAAAAACTGAAAGTGTGAAAGGAAGTGCTGGCTTCTGATTCTGAAGTGAACAGCCCAGAATAAACAGTTACTTCATAACGAGTGTGATTCTGGTGTGTAATATTGCATTAAAAATAAGAAACATGAACTTTAGAGTATGGTATAAGATGAGAGCAATGATCGAGTTTAAAATTTCGATTTGCTGCTTACAACATAGTCCACACACATTTTTCCCTTTTGACATATGCAACCAGGTAGGCATACACAGTACCAAAGGGGAAAGCAAATTAGAAGAGCAGGTAAAATTTGACGTTAATTTTTCAACAAAAAAAGACAAGGAAACTATAGAATGAAAAGTTCAAGGGACAACCTTTTGCAGCATTGACTTGGTTCACGAGATACTCCCTCTCTTGTGGTTCAAGTAATAGTTGTTGAGCTTTTGCCAACGCTGTATGAATAGGCACAATGTCATGTAAGAACTGAATCATGATTAAAAGCACATACATGGATTGAAAGGGTCATATATATAATGGACTAAATAAGTAGAGTGGACTTTGATTGAACACCAAGGCAAATTTGGTTCTATATAGTTGGCATATGACATCTGATAAGGGCATAATTGCACCCACGACTCATTAGCTAGCTCCTTATCAACTTCAGTATCAACATCAAAGAATTCTAGAACAATAAAGTGATAACTATTTCCAACGCCATTTCTTGTGAAAGTAGATTATCGATCAGACAATTCAACGAATATTTCTACCAAGTACAATCCTCTAATGATACGTTATATTGTAACTTCCATGACATTGTTCTCTGGCATAAGGTAACGTTAGAATGAATAAGATTCTATAAATTGGCAATTTATTCTAGCTGCCCAGGTGGAAGAATGCTAACTGTCTTCGCAGGAAAACCTTGCTCAGTTTTGGTGCATAAGCATGCTAGCTCTTAACTACTTTAATTACAAGCAGTTAACAGAGTTAAATTTCATAAAATAGCTAGTATAATTATAGCAAGCAAGTGGGTGGGTATTAAGAGGGTCCTCTGATCACCAAGCAATTCAACCAGTAAACTCGATATCTTAATATATTAGCATCTTTTGTTTCTTTTGACAAGATTATACAAACCTCTAAATGACTGATTAAGAGAGCTTTTCCGAAGAGGATGCATGACCAAACATATTAATCTATGTAAAACCTAACTGCTAGGTACATGGATAAGAAAAGGCCTCCAAATTGATGATCATATAATTCCTTCAAACCAAGAAACTGTTTACCTCCAAAAGCTTCCTTTGCTTGTGGATGCTTGCACTTATCAGGATGGACTAACAAAGACAACTGCAAAA
>JAYMSR010000342.1:0-15253 GCA_036897825.1 Plantago rigida
CCAAAGAATAGAGTAAGAAAGACAAGGACAGTAGAGATCACACCGCACATATAAAGTGTCCATGAATGTGGATTTCGAAGTGGATAATTAATTATACAAACAGTAATCGTCTAATTTCACAAGTAAATGTGAGCCAGGCAACTAATCTATTTCACGAAATAATATTATTTTATCTAAGTTTCAAAATTTAAAGGGAGGAGGATTAGAATTAATCCAAGTACACTACTAGTTATTACTACTTCTTAAAGATTGTCCATTAACTAGTGGCCCTAAAATGAAATACTTGGTGTTAAATGTAAAGGGTCGAAAGTTGAAGGGGGTAAGAGTAAATAGACAAAAGTGGTGGCATGTGTTAAGCCATGGGACAGTTCCAATTTTCCAGGGAA
The DNA here is from genome assembly GCA_036897825.1 of Plantago rigida. Classification (NCBI taxonomy): domain Eukaryota; kingdom Viridiplantae; phylum Streptophyta; class Magnoliopsida; order Lamiales; family Plantaginaceae; genus Plantago; species Plantago rigida. The sequence continues at coordinate 387 of JAYMSR010000342.1, forward strand.
AAGAAATCAAACAAACCACTCATTCAATTCATTTCAGTTACTCTCTCTCTCATTCAACAAAAAACTATGAGAAATCAAACATGCAAAAATAATAGTTGAAGAAGAAGAAGAAGAGTAATTATAATGATCCATATTTTTATTAAAGCAAGTGGAAATCACGAACATAACTGAGTTCTTATATATTGTCGTCGTCGTCGTATTTGGTGCTAGGTGTTGATATGATGGATAAAAAGGAGAGAGCAAAAGAGCGAAAAGACAAAAGGCGTCAAGAGATATCTCTACTTCGTACGATTCCCTATTCTGATCATCAAAGGTAACGAAATAGGGATTATTACATTCACATTTCGGGTGGGTTAATTGCTCTTGTATAGTTCCCTTGTTTTGTTGTCATGAATTTTGCATGCATAATTATGTTTCTTCATTCATTATTATGTTTTACATTGATTGCATAACAAGTGGCTCATGATCATTCTTATTGTTCTCACTGAAATGAGATCGGATTATAGTATATGCCTACAGCCCGCTTTAATGATGATATTAGCAATTTTAGTAGTAGTTGAACGGATTTGAAAATCAGTAGTTAAGGATGATATGTACTAGTAGTATCTTAGCTCTAAGTTCCCCTGATATTGATCTTTGACTCTTAAGAATGGACTTTGGTAGCTGTAAATGGTCATTTGAGATAACGTTGTTGATCGATTGATGAATGTTCAGCCTTCAAACTTGAAATTTGTGTCCTAGTTTTGTTAGTGATGAACTGAATTATACTAGTACATCCACATTGCATTGGTTTCTGCCCTGTAAGATCTGTGCAGTTTGTTACAACATCAACCAGCTAGCAGAGGAAGTGTTGATTTTCGAAATGAAATAATTAAGGAGGCCTTCGTAGGATGACAAAACTGTATTACTCTACTTGATGTGCTATCATAGTTTTCCATTGCATAGTTCATCACAAGTGTCTTCTCATAATCAATTGTCGCATTTCATCATGATGATTTATATTTTGTGCAAGAACACATTTTAAGTGTGGATGCATATATATATATGTGCTCCTTCAGATGGTGGACCTCCGACACTATTGCAGTAGTGACTGGCGCAAATAGGGGAATTGGCTTTGAGATTGCATACCAACTGGCATTGCATGGAATGACAGTCATTCTCACATCGCGAGAGATTGCCGTTGGAGAAGAAGCAACTAAAGTTTTACTAGAAGGTGGCCTAAATGTTGCATTTCATCAACTAGACATTGTGGACACTTCCTCCATCCAAGCCTTCTCTGAATGGATGAAAGAAACCTATGGCGGTCTAGATATACTGGTAGGATCGCATCTCCCATTTTCTGTTTACTTGTTTCTATCTTTAATCCAATACTCAATGTGCCTGCCGTGTTTATGATAAACAAAGGCTCGGGTTTTACAGCATCTAAACCTTATTTGTTTGTGGATTTGATCACCTACCAGAACCAAAAAGTTCGTTTTGTTAATTTATCTTCAGGACAAGAATCATATTTTTGATGAGACACCATTGTTTTATTGGCTATATGCATATTTCTAGGTAAACAATGCAGGAGTGAACTTCAATGTGGGATCAGACAATTCGTTTGAATTCGCTGAAAAGGTTATTGAGACCAATTACTATGGAACCAAACATATTATCAATGCATTGATTCCTCTAATGAGGCCTTCAGATTCAGGTGCACGTATTGTCAATGTGAGTTCGCGACTAGGAAGGTTGGATGGGAAGAGAAATGTAAGTGTAAATTTGGATGATATCTGTTGTTACATTTATGTGCCACTAGACGAGTTTATTAATTTGGGTCAGATTTTGTGTGTGCCTGTAGAGGATTGAAAATCTTGAGTTGAGACATCAACTGGAAGATGATGAATCGCTAACTGAAGAGCTTATTGATCAGACAATGCAGAGGTTTTTAGAACAAGTAAAAGACGGCAGCTGGAAAGATGGTGGATGGCCACAAGTTCTTACCGACTATTCATTGTCGAAATTAGCAGTAAATACCTACACGAGATTTATGGCGAAGGTATTTGCTGAACGACCAGAGGGAGAAAAGATACACATCAATTGCTACTGTCCAGGCTGGGTGAAAACTGCTATGACCGGTTGGGCCGGTCATATCAGCCCCGAAGAAGGGGCTGACACAGCCGTCTGGCTTGCGTTGCTTCCAGAGCCTGTAAGTGGTAAATTTTTTGCTGAGAGACGTGAGATACACTTTTAAAGATGATATCGTGGAAGTTGAAGGTGCACCAGAATTGCACAATTGGCAACTTTGTTGCTGGACTTGTACTTGCTAGAATGTAGTTCTTGCAGCTTATTATCACTTGTGTTTACCTTATGAAGCACATGAACAATGAAACTGTAACAGGGAAAGTTTATGTTGGTCTGGTGCTTTTAGTTGTATTTGTAAGAGTTTGGCATGCATTTTTTTATTAATGGTCATGTCCAATTAATTTATCATGCCATGATAAGTAATTAAAGCAAAGCTTCACAAGGACTGAAGTAGCATCTATTTGAATGGGCAACATTACACAAGGTATGTCTATCTATACTAATAAGAAAAGCAAACACCCTTTTTACTCACAAAGGAAAGTTACTAATCAGATTTTGCACCATATTTCCGTTTTTGCCCTCAGTCTAAAACTGAATTATTAATTTACAAAATCAATTTAGAGGTTAAATTTGACATTTTAAGTGTGACACCACCAAACTAATTTGAACCATTAGATTTCAACTAAACATCAAACTGGACGGACCAGATCAAATCAACAATCTACTTGAGAAAACCCATCAGATCAGATCAACGATTCATCTTCTTCAAAAACCAAAACCATCAATTCTTTCCCAAAATCTGATAATTAACTGTAATTTCATGATATATCAACGCAAAACCTCTACTTTCTCTCTCACTTGATCTCCCTATCAACGTCCGTTCGAGCGCGTGCGTTTTGTGCAACTCACTCTTCACTCTTCTGGTATTGCACTCGGATCCTAATTGAATCACTGATTCTTCGAAAATGGTGAGGTTTTATCCTATTCAATTCATTTGCATTTTCGTTTTCTTCTTAGATCTGGTATACGATTGAATTTCGTTTAAGTTGCATTTTTAGGATTAATTTGCTGGTAAGTTTGTGTGATGATTTGCTTTGAGATTTGAATTGTGGATTTCTGATTTGCTTCTTCTGTTGGGATCTGGAGCTGATTTTATCGGTTAATAACTTTGTTTTGGTGTTTGATTATGCTGCTGGTATGGTGTTGTTGGTGTAGCCGCTCAGATTAGAAATCAAGGTAAATGCCACTGGTTTTGATTACTGAATTCTGCGGGTGATTTCGGTTTTTCTCTGCTAACTGTTTGATTCGTTGCTTCAGAGGAAACTTGCGCAAAGATCAGAAAGAGTAAAGTCTGTGGATCTTCATCCAACAGAGCCATGGTATGGAATTGCCTGATGTTTTTTATGTTGGAAAAGTCATCAGTGGTTGCCGGTATCCGGTATTTACATGTGTGGTTTCATGAAATGAAAATCACAGTCGCATATTATGGTCCGCGTCACTGTGTGTCTGCAGTTATCTGAAGCAAAAAACACTGTTATTTCATCCAATTGAGTTCTGTATTTGGTAGTAGATAGTTTCAACTTACTCCATCGATACTCATGTACACCATTACCTATGAAGAAAGAAAAAAAGGAACTCCTATTCTTCCTTTTTTCCCTATTGTTATGTCTTGCATGTAGAGATTCTATAAGTGCAAGCTTTGATCGTTTTATTTGGTTTTGATTTTTTTTTGTATTAGACTTATAACCTCACTTGATCCACAATTCTTCGGTACTATACAGGATTTTGGCAAGTCTGTATTCCGGAACTGTTGGTATTTGGAACTACCAGACCCAGGTATGCAAACATAACAAGAATGGTGTGTTCACGAGTTGACTGTGTAATGTTTATAAGTGTAATTGATGACACGTGACATTATCGTTGATTGTTCTTTCTTGTATGTTTTGTTCCACCATATGATATATAACTAATTCAGTTTTTAAGTGTCTGAAATGCTAGTCTATTATTTGCAAGCTCATCTTAATCTGTTTGATAGAAATGTGTAGAGCAGAGGAAGTGTTGTTAAAAAAGTTATACATAGCTTTTTCTTTTGGCGTGATTATTTATCAAGTGTTCCCATGTTGTTATCACCTAAAAATTTTGATGACTTGCATTAATCACATTTATGTTTTAGGAGTACATGATAATCAGTGTATACTGGGATTTTTTTCTTCTTTCTGGCAAGACTTCATGCACAATTCCCTTATGTTTCCATTACCTTGAAGAAGTTACATCTCTGTGGCAAATGCAGAATGTAAACATTCCTATACTACGCTTTGCAGTTGTTTTATCATTCAACTCCATGCAGCTTTCCTCTGTTGATCGAGATCATGTGAATTTATAATTGCTATTACAGTTTTTGGACTTTATAGACAAACCTAGTTTACAGATATGTTGGTGTCCGACTCCATATTTTTAGACATTTAATGTGTCATTGAGCTTTACTTGCCTTGGATTTATGATGATAATTTTGCTGCTGTAACCACGAAGATTGGGTGGAGATGTGAAGTCTGTCTACGAGTGTTTGCTATGTATTCCAGTAAATTGCCTTTCACTGCTTTATCCTGTTCCTACTTCTGAAACTTGTTTTCTGCTTCCTGCAGACAATGGTTAAATCGTTTGAGGTTACAGAACTGCCAGGTACTTGAATGTAGAATAGGTCAATTGTTTATGTTGAAAGTCATCTTTAATGTTGAGGATCAATTTTCAATTTTTTATAAGGATTTACTGTTTAATTTCACAGTGAGGTCGGCAAAGTTCATAGCACGTAAGCAGTGGGTTGTTGCTGGTGCTGACGACATGTTTATCCGTGTGTACAATTACAATACAATGGACAAGGAGAAAGTATTTGAGGCCCATACAGACTATATACGATGTGTGGCAGTTCATCCAACTCTCCCATACGTGCTGTCATCCTCAGATGATATGCTCATAAAGCTGTGGGACTGGGAAAAGGGGTGGATGTGCACTCAAATATTTGAGGGTCATTCCCATTATGTGATGCAAGTGACGTTTAATCCAAAAGATACCAATACCTTTGCTAGTGCATCTCTAGATCGCACAATCAAGGTATGTGTGTCGCCGTAATAAGCTTATTGAGTGCAGGATCCGTTGCTATATTGCTTTTCAGATTCTTTAATAGGCTAACTTTTTACTTTTTTTTCTAGATCTGGAATCTTGGTTCTCCTGACCCAAATTTTACTCTGGATGCCCACTTGAAAGGAGTTAATTGTGTAGATTATTTCACTGGCGGTGACAAACCCTATTTAATTACTGGTTCTGATGACCACACTGCGAAGGTTCTGCCTTACTTTCCCATTCCTTAAGCTATTGAGCATGTATGAACAAAATATAATTTTATGCCTAAACTTGTGACACAGGTCTGGGATTATCAGACAAAAAGCTGTGTCCAGACACTAGAAGGTCATACACATAATGTGTCTGCAGTTTGTTTCCACCCTGATCTACCCATTATAATTACTGGTTCTGAGGATGGCACTGTTCGCATATGGCATTCCACCACATACAGGTAAGCCTGCTGTTGCAAGATGCCTTAGCACCTAACCTAAGCAATCCCTGCCCAAGTTAAATTTATAGTTCCTCCGTCCCCTTTATAGTTTCCCACTTTGACTTTTTGCCATTCAAACTTTTTCAACTTTGACTACAAATTACTCTTAAACTGCAAATGTAAATTGTTCAATTTTTTTATATAATGAAACTTTAGGGACTAAATTTTCATTATATAATTTAATTGAACATTTTACATTTGCGGTGAAAGATTAATTCGTAGTCAAAATTGGAAAAGTTTGACTGCAAAAAGTCAAAGTGGGAAACTATTCCGGGGACGGAGGAAGTATATGTTTTATGGGTGGTCATATACATACTGAACACTGAACAGCAAAAACCTAGCTCTAATAATTTTTATTGCAGTTTATGTCTTTATTTCATCCTCTTTAATCTTTATCTTCAAACCATAAAAGAATGCTTCGTTGGATTTAGTTAGAGATGTTTCATATATTAGGTGTTTCTTGTCTTGTGGAATTAGATTTAGTTTCTTTTTTTTTTTCAACATCATCGGATCTTTGAAATACATGATCATAATTTTTTAGCTTCAAGTGTTGAACGAATTACTACTTCCTCTGCCCCTCTAAAACTTCTCTACCCCCCATTTTGGTCCGTCCCAATAAAGTTCTCCCATTCCAGAATAGCAGAATTTTCATTTCTTCTTCGTCATATATCCATTCTCTCTCATATTTTGTAGATTTTTTATTAGTTTCTCTTATACTTTAACACCGACTCACAATCTTTTTTCTCTTTTATTCATTTCCATTTTCCATCCACATTCCTTTGAAAGGCACCCAGTATGGGAAAGTTTTAGAGAGACAGAGAGAATGTTATTTTTGTCATATGATGTGTGTAAAAATTCAGTTATTGCATAGCACTGCACAAGTATACTACTAATGATAATCTACAAGCCTACCATCTTTTCTTCCCTGTTGTAATGAAATAGAATTCTCAATATTCATGTGCCACCCCCTTTCCTTCCAATTGAATGACCAGTTGGACGCACACATTTATTTTTGCACTTCAATATTACTCCCTCCATTTCACTTGATGCTTAACATTTATGTTTGGCACAGCCACAAAGTTTAAGGTGATTGAGTAATAAAGTGATTTATATTGATAAAGTAGTACAGGGATGGTAAAAAGAGAGATTGAAAAATTGGGAAAGAGAGTGATTAAAATTAATTAGTGGAGATAGTGGGTTTCCATTTAAGGAAATGTTAATCTTTAATAGAAACACCCGATTTGGCAAAATGTTAAGCATTGAGTGAAACGGAGGAAGCACTCCTTTGTTACACTCACTGTTTTGTTTTTCCTACCTCAGAAGTTTGTTTTTAGTAATTGGTCTGACATAAAATCTTTTAACTATTTTGCTGCTACGCAGGCTTGAGAACACATTGAATTATGGCCTTGAAAGAGTTTGGGCAATTGGTTACATTAAAGGTTCGAGAAGGTATGTCTATGCTGTAATCTGATGTGGTGTCTTCTGGTCAAGGTCCAACACCACCACCCCGAAAAGGAATAGTCATGGGGGTTTGTAAAAAGTCATTAACCATACAAAAGAATTTAGGATGCCATATAGACACTCTGTTTGGACTTTGGAATGGGAATTCACAGTGGATATGTTTATATTCTTGTGTCACCTTCTCTAACATATGTTGATTGTAATCTGATCCAATGCTCAGGGTTGTAATTGGTTATGATGAAGGAACCATCATGGTAAAACTTGGCCGTGAGGTTCCTGTTGCAAGTATGGACAACAGTGGGAAAATTATTTGGGCCAAGCATAATGAGATCCAAACCGTTAACATTAAGAGTGTCGGAGCAGATTATGAGGTGTGGTTCCAATGAACATTAATAGATTATCATAGATCTTTTGAATGTTACCACCTGCCCCTTTTTTTTTCTTTGCTGAGTATCATAAATCTCAGGTGGCTGACGGAGAGAGATTGCCGTTGGCGGTGAAAGAATTGGGAACCTGTGACCTTTACCCACAGGTTATTTTTGCTCTGATTTATAAGAACATTTCCTGATATTATATCACAAATTTATGAATTTATCTCAACTCCACGTTGTCTATAGTCGTTTTATGGGATGCATTTCACTAAAACATGTCTGAAGCGCGGAAATCCCTCGTTCATTTTCTCCATTCTGCTGTACAAGCTTTCACTATCTTTTCTACTCCTTCCGAGAAGATATCATTAATGAATTTTTGTAGGAGGAAGTAGGTTTGTCTTAGTATTTAACTTTGTCTGAGAAAAACGGACAATTGACGATTCTTTACCATTATCTCAGCTGTTAGCTCATTTCTCAGATTTTGTAACCAGCTGAGCGACACAGTATTAACTTCAACAAATTTTCCCCCATTTTGCAGAATTTAAAGCATAATCCTAATGGCAGATTTGTTGTTGTCTGTGGAGATGGTGAATTCATTATATATACTGCCTTGGCATGGAGGAACCGATCATTTGGTTCTGCACTGGAATTTGTTTGGTCCACTGAAGGCGAATATGCTGTCAGGGAAAGTACATCAAAGATTAAGATCTTCAGTAAAACCTTTCTGGTCAGTGTTTGCTGAGTATACCTAGTTTCACATACCTTAGTTCATCCCTCCCCTCCCCCTAAGGCCTTAAATGACGAGAATGATAGTAATAACTATTGATTGTGCCAGACTACTATAATACTGTCAATAGCATGTTATGGTAATGGGAACACTTTAATACAAGTCATACATGATACGTAACGTGGCAAGTTCTGTTTTTCCAGGAGAAGAAAAGCATCCGTCCAACTTTTTCTGCTGAGCGAATTTATGGGGGTATTTTATTGGCAATGTGCTCAAACGATTTTATTTGTTTCTATGACTGGGCTGAGTGTAGGTTGATAAGGCGAATTGACGTCAATGTTAAAGTAAGAACTCGATTGAGATACTTGTTGCATCTACTATGGTGTTTATATATATTGTCTTTATTTAATGTGTCATTGTTAAAAAAAATCCAGAATTTGTACTGGGCTGACAGTGGTGATTTGGTGGCTATTGCTAGTGATACATCATTCTACATACTCAAGTATAACGTAAGAACTCTTTGACCTTGAGGTTCTCTTTATTTGAGCATGGCAAATTTTTGTAATTTTTTTGCCTTCTCTTATTGCAGCGTGATGTAGTTTCTGCTCACCTCGATAGTGGGAGATCAGTTGATGAACAAGGTGTGGAAGATGCATTCGAGCTCCTTTACGAAATTAATGAACGTGTGAGGACTGGAATTTGGGTCGGGGATTGTTTTATTTACAACAATTCGTCCTGGAGACTTAATTACTGTGTTGGTGGTGAGGTATGGTATCGCTCAATTATACTTTTCATCATTTGGCATCTTTGTTTTCTATTAGTCGAATTGCTTGAGAAATTAATATTCTTGATACAATGGCAACATCACTAACGGTAACTTTTCATTATTTGTTGTTTGCAGGTAACAACGATGTTCCATTTGGACCGCCCTATGTACCTGCTTGGATATCTTGCTAACCAAAGTCGTGTTTTTCTCATTGACAAAGAATTCAAGTGAGCACTGATACAAACTTTTTGAAGTTGCATCGGTTTTGATCAACCTTTTTTTTTTGTTTGTAACTTCATTATTTCTCAAACCTTCTTAGTGTTGTGGGATACACCTTGCTACTTACCTTGATCGAGTACAAGACTATAGTAATGCGTGGTGACCTGGAAAGGGCAAGTGAGGTCTTACCATCCATTCCTAAAGAACATCACAACAGGTTCATAGTTAGTTCAATATCTTGCCTTCTGCAGCAGTTACTTCTGCTTATTTAGCTATTTATGTATCTGTAATATCTTTATAAGCACATTCTATACGTTTTGGGAGTGAAATATTTCAAACCAGAACATTTTACAATGACTTGGATATATGTTAACTCACCATCCAATGATGAGCCCTAGTGTAGTTTTATGTGTTCCAGTCTCATGTGTGTAAACCATCCAAGTTCTTAAAGAAACTCTCTTGTTTTTGCATTGATTTTGGTTTTGTGCTGCGTGACAAATCCTAATAATGCACAGAATATTCATGAATGAGAAGTCTTGTTTTTCCCTTCCCCTCTATTTCCTTTTGCATCTTTTCTTTCTTGAGGCTTTATTATAGAATAGTTTGAGCAAGTTTGGCTATGCATTAACTTTCAGTGTTGCTCATTTCTTGGAATCACGAGGAATGATAGAGGATGCATTAGAAGTCGCCACAGACCCTGACTACAGGTTTGAGTTGGCAATTCAACTTGGCAAACTTGAGATTGCTAAGGTAATATGTTGTCTTGTTTGATTTCTGGGATCACATCTCTTAAAAGTTTTTATGCTCAAGTACACTTTTTTTGCATTCTTTTCTACAGGAGATTGCCTCAGTTGCACTAAGCGAGTCTAAGTGGAAACAGTTGGGTGAATTAGCCATGTCCACTGGGATGGTACACTCTCGATCATTATGCCGAGTTAAAATGTGTTATAAACTATTTTAGATTTTCTACTGCCATCGTTAATTAGTGAATTATGGCATTGCAGAATTATTTATGCCGTCAATTAGACTGCATTTATTTGTCTATTAGTCCAGGTTCTGGTTATTCTAAAATCTTATATTTCAGTTAGAGTTGGCAGAGGAGTCGTTGAAGCAAGCTAAAGACTTGAGTGGTCTGCTGCTACTCTATTCCTCCCTAGGCGATGCTGAAGGAATTACAAGACTCGCATCTCTTGCTCAGGAAAGTGGGAAGAACAATGTCGCATTCCTTTGTCTATTTATGTTGGGTAAATTGGAGGACTGTCTTCAACTTTTGGTTGAGAGGTAAATATTTTTCTTTTATTTTGTGCCTGTTGATCGACCAATTAGGTTGTGCCATTTATCGACATGAGTTTTGTGCAGTAATCGTATACCTGAAGCTGCATTGATGGCGCGGTCTTATCTTCCAAGTAAGGTTTCAGAAATAGTTGCTCTCTGGAGAAAGGATCTCAATAAGGTCTACACTCTACACTCTTTTCTTATTGTACTATCTCTGTGCCTATTTAATAGGGAGGCTCTCCATTTCTGCATGCACAAACCTATTTCCTTATTATTCTTCCTTTTTTATTACTACAAGCAATAACTATCAAGTTGACACACATCTAACAATTATGCAGACAATTTTACCAAGGGAATTTGACTTTTGAAAATTGGAATTGTAGATGCTATGCAAGTGAATATGATGGAAAGTAGAACATATAAACTGATTTTCTGGGTATATTGTCTTGGTACAAGATTTAACAAACATACAAGCCGGTGTATAATACAATGGAGAACAATAAGTAAAAGGGGGAAAAAAACTGTAAGGACACCAGAGTTGCAAACTAATTCAGCAGATTTTGAAGACTAGTAGATGTCACTAAAGATTCCATGGTAAAGTTGCTCCACTAATCTATTTTATTCTAGGATTTTAACAATTTAATTGGAGCATAATACAGAAATTTTCTTAATTTTTACCCTTGATCCGTGAGAAAAGTCAAATGTCCCAATCAAATATGTGTAAAGATGGAATAATAATGTGCTAGTTGTAGTTATGATGGCATATTGGAAACTTATCCTCTCTTTGACAAATTGTTTTATATTTATGCCCCAAGAGTAAGAGGCATAACGAGGGGTTTTGATGTTACTTAATCTGGTCTGAATGTACTCTGCAGATTAATCAGAAAGCTGCGGAATCTCTTGCTGATCCAGAAGAATATCCAAATTTGTTTGAGGACTGGCAAGTTGCTCTTTCCGTCGAGTCTAAGGTTGCTGAGACAAGGTATTTTGTGCAGATATTTCGTCCTGCAGTTTCTATGCTTGATCAATGAACTTTTGCTTTCAGCCAACGGTTGTCCAAACCAAATGTGCTTCGGTCGGGAATAACATATATTTGATGTCTGAGTTCTGAATAGAGTGAAGTCTTGTCCAAATGTGCTCAGTATCTATGTTGACTTGTATTTGTTGGGTTTATCTGCCCTCCTCCTCCTCCTCCATATAGTGCTCTAGTGCACTGAGTATGTACTTGTTTTCTTTTGAACTGTAGGACCACCTATCCTCCAGCTGCTGAATATGTGCAACATGCTGACAGATCAACAGCAAGCCTTGTCGAAAGTTTTAGGAACATGCAAATAGAGGATGAAGAACCACTTGAAAATGGAGGATTAGATCACGAGGTAAAGATGTTTTGCTTTTGAGTTGTGTTTCACTGTTTTATTTGACACTGAGAGTATTCTGGAAGATGCTAAAAGATGCTTGGTTTATCTCCTTTTCAATCTGATATAAGGTCACTATTTTTCTAGCATAAAATAATGTGAACGATCTTTGGTCTCCCATAAAGCCATGTTATTCCTGGCATAGAAAGACCTTACTAATTTTCGCCAACTCTGATCTGGACTTTGTTTGATTTATCTCATTGGTTCTAAAATTTCTGTTCATCAATTCTTTTCCCAGGCTGCCGAGAACAATGGAGATGAAATGCAGGAGCAATATGGGGAGGAAATCACTGACGATCATGGTGATGCACAAATAGAGGAACATGAAGAGGGCCAAGAAGAGCCTGCTCCGATCGACGCTGACTCCACGGATGGAAACGAGGCTGATGAAGAGTGGGGTACGAATAATGAAGGAAAAACGTCAGCCTAAAAGCAATTGGTTGGGCCGGTGTGAATTTCCTAGTTTTGTTGCTGGTGATTAATTGATTTTCTTATAGTTGATATTTCGCACTCCCAGTTTTTGTTGTCTTGAAAGTTGTGTTAATAGAAGCATGATGTTCATCTTTGCTTTAGACATCATTCATTGGGTGACACAGATTTTTATGGGATTTAGCTAGTGGACTCAATTTAGGAGTAATTAATCTTGGAAATTTTGACTCCTATGGACAGAATACAAGTCCAAATAGTATACAGGCCATTGCTTGTCATTGTGAAGTATCTTTTGATCCCCTATCTTCATTTGACTATGGTTTGTCCTGAGAGGTGTCTACACTCGTATTCTTTTTGTGAGCCATAGGGTTCTGTGTGACCTTTCAATGGCAATTTTTCCTGTTACAGAAGTACCAAGGAATCTGACTTTCGTCTGAGTATTAGCTCACTGAATTGTTCGTCAATTTCGTGATGGTACCTTAGCATAAGTTTGGATTACGTTTTTGTACGATTTTCACTCCCCTTAGGTGATCCAGTTATCTTGATAATTAGGCTCAGCGTTATAATATTAGTTTCTCCACTGACTGGAGCCTTATATATTCCTCTTTCCCTTGCTGGGTTGGCAGTGCTTACACCACATCACTGAGTCCACTCAAGACAAACGGTTCCAGCTTGCGCTTTATGTCCATGATGGTGAGTATTTTGGCTTCGTTCATTCTGAATTTTATAATTATGTGAATTTGGGAATTTTTTTAGCTTCTCAGTGTCGGTATTCTTATGTTCAATGGTGGAAAGAAGGATGTGTGTACAGTTTGCCGCCTTCATGAATTGCATTCTATTATGAATGATAGTAACATATTTCTATAAGATGCACCTCCGTGCCAAATTATGCTTTCTTCTAGAATTAGTAGAAAAAGCTTGAGTCGTCCATGATCTTCTAATTACCTGCCAAATAAGTTCGTGGAAGTTGTTAACGTTCTTGTTCTTAGAATCTTGGCATAGGAAAGCTCTGGCATGGATTATGTTTATTGATGAAATACCCTTTAGTATATGTTCATTGACTAAATACCCATATCTGGAAGGCCAAGAAAAATGTCATATATCCGTGTATTATAGGCTAAACACTGGTCGTATGATTGTTCTCTTGGCTCCTGAGAATGTCCATACTCTTTTTCTCGTGTCTCTGCACTACTAAAATTTAGTGATTTATAATCTGTGATGTCAGGTGTTCCATTTATTGGCTATCGAGGACCCGGTCTTTCTGGCAGTGGGTGTGATAAGCATGTCCAGTTTTGTAATGGAGGCACCCATGATACTGTAAACTTTCTGAATTCGACTAATGCGAGTTTAGCTGAAGCATGGTAGCTTTGTTTTATAACACCGATTTACCTATCAAGTTATGATGTGCCATTGTGAACTGAAGTGAACTGTAGATACTTCATAATAGCAACTTTCTTATATATAGTAACTCACCTTGATCATATAGAAACGTGGTTAACGACCAATTATTTTGTATGCTTGGATTTTATGGACGATTTTTAAAACCAAATTGGATCTTACATTTCTCGCCTACCAAATTAAAATTAATTTTTTTTTACTAGGATTCGTCCTGGACCAGTTTAATGTAGTATGTAAATTAAAGAACCTTGAGCTGAAAATTTTGATTTCGGTTGATTTGGGTCGAACTACTAGTCCACTAAACTACCACTTCCTTTTCCTTCTGTTCCGTAGTAGTACTTAATACTGTGTTTTTCATATGTTAATATAAGTTCATATATGATAAAAAATAGAAATGACCATATACTACTTTTAAGTATAAGTTTCTTGTTTTATCACTAAAATTACATGTTTTTGATACATTATCATGTTTTATACTCTTTCCGGTCAATTTTCCGGTCAATTAAAAGCCTTCTAACATGATATTAAAAAAAAATGTTGAAGAATGTAGTGAGTATGAAAATCTACGTGCGAACTTGTCCTTAATGAATTGTGTGAACTTGTTGGGGGATGTAGTAAGTATGAAAATGGTTACAACGGACATGGTATTTTTTTTAAATGAATTATTTACACAAAATCTATTTATTGATCAACATTTGGTTTCGCGTAAACGAACAGTCCAGTCCTGTTCGGACTTGGATAGTCTTAAGGTCGCTTAATTGACTAATTCGTTGACACAACACTGAGTTTCGGATGTTTTACATATTCAAACTTCTACAAATAGAATTGAAGATTTTCTAAGAGGTGGTGAAGATAAAACATTGTGTATGAATTAAAGCATTGTGTTAATGAAAAATTTAAATGTTTTTAGTTGGACTTTTTGGGTTTTAACCACATGTCAACATGCTATGTAATTGTTCCATACATTTAACTAGCAAGTCTTACTGGAGACATTTAATAATGATTAAAGAAAGAAGATAGCATTGTAATTTAGTTTTAACTGATAAATAACAATTAAATTTTAATTGAGTTAAAATTGTATAGGCAAAAGTTGTGAAAAAAATGTGTTTGGGAGTGAAAAAATTGTGTTTAATTG
>JAYMSR010000343.1:0-15248 GCA_036897825.1 Plantago rigida
TCAATAAATAGAGCTCTTCTGGCTAGATGCTTGCTTCTTTGTCTTCGTCATTGATATAAAATTACAATCTGAGACCTAACATCCTATACAAGATATACTAGACTAACATACTCAATAAGCTTCATCTTTTACAATATTCAAGTGAACTAAGAGTACTGATGACCTTTCTGAGCTAAGATAAGTTATTAGGGTTTACTGATCAAAATCTAAACAGATATTCGTAACACCCATACTAAACGAGCCTGATTGAGACCACACTCAAACCTGCATCGGGATCCATGAAAATATAAATGGGCCAGTGTAGGATTCTAAATATGTGCGAGTATGATTCGAATCTGGGTCCAACTATTTTGTTATGTCGTCTCTCTTGTAGGAATCATGTTAACTCCAGCTATAACTTTTTTCTGTGCGTGGACTTCATGTTTTGGTGTCAAACATTGTAATTTTGAACATATATAATATTATAATTGAAGTAAGAATTGTCACAAAATGGAAATAGAAAACTTTAAATGAGTGAAAGATGGCAAAATTGGTAGGCTTCAGGGTGACAGAGGAAGTAGTATTTTATACTATCTAAAGGAAAATCACTTTAAACTGTCAGATGTTGTTTGAGTCATAATAATTTATACTCCCTCCGTCCCGCACTCATCTTCTCGCTTTCCTTTTTAGTCCGTCCCGTACTCCTACTTTACACACTATCTCTCCTACTTTATCACTATTACTCCTACTTTTATCCCTTTTCTCTTAAAACCCGTACCCGAACTCACGGGAAGATGAATCCGGGACAGAGGGAGTATAATTTTTCCATTCCCGTGGAAACTCGACATACAAAGTTATATAAATTAATTAAATATTTTATTAACGTAAAAAGTTGTTCCGGTCCGGGAGCTTATAATGAGCGTTTTAAAGCTAGCGCTAAGGATGATGAGTGTCTACTCTACTCGAGACACAGAGTTGTTTCTTCCCCGTTTACAAGAGCAAGGTTTTCAGTGCAATTCTGTTCCAGTTCCAGGTATCAAGTTTCTTCTCTTCAATCGACACTTACTCGACTTCGTTCGTTATACATCTATGCGATCGCCATTGTTTATTTTTGCCCAATTGGAGAAACTACTAGTCTTACTGTTTGAGAAATTCTCTCTAGGTTTTGCGTAATTGATATGCACGATTAGGTTTCACTTGTTGAATTTGGAGAAACTACATATGTTGCAAGTAAATAAGTAGAATCATTTCATTAACTTTGATGATTTATTACCAACTTGTTTTTCCTGACGTGCTCCTGTATTTACTTTGTTCATTTTTTAGCACCATGTTGCAATGGATGGGTGGATCAAGGAAGAAAGTCGCAACTGTAAGTTTTCTTTACTTTCCGGTTCATTTTATCAAATTACGTCGTGAATTAACATATCCCTGAGCTGTAGACAATGAAGAACACCTATATTGCTTATTATCCATTTAGCTTTAAGAAATGCCATGCTCTGCATTGATATTACATCTTCTTGTATGTTGTTTGTCGGCTAGGTACATAAGTTTTTATCCTATAGCCTAACCTACGCAAGTTATAGGTCCTAATACACAGTGACTGAAGTTAGAATAGTCTCCTCTTGATGTGTTGCTCCTCCCGAAATTGCTGGTGGCTTGCTCATCTATTTGTGTAAGCTCGAACATGCCTAAGTTGATGTCTGTATTTTTCTGATCATTACTTATATTAGTATTACACACTGTAGTATATGTAACTTGTCTTTTATACTCAAATCAATCCATTTATATACTCAGTATGCAGACTGTATATAGAAAATGACTACTAGGTCTAAAACTACATTATCCTGTGTCTTTTCTATGTCGCTTTTCTACATAGTAAAAATAGTTTGACAAAAGTAAATGTAGACATTTTCACTTTGCTTCACGTAATTGAGCTTCTGTCCTATAGTGAATAAAATTTATTGAAAGGATCTTATGTTTCTTTTTTGGGCAATTGATGGCCTTTACACCTTCTGTGGATTGGAAAATTTTCAGTCAAGAAAATCAACATATCAAAGGTATAGAATCATACTTCGACTTTATCCTCTTGTTATTGTACTATTTACATTGTTAGATTGATACTAGTGACTACTTTGAATTTGCCAGTTGCAACTTGCCGTGTATGCTTTTTTTCTCCTTACTTTCGGTTGAATCAACATAAGCAGAATCAATATTTTGAGCAGAGGAGGCGACAGCAGCAGCAGACAGTAGGTTTAGAGGGCTATGATGATGGAAAACAATCATGCAACCAGAAATTTGAAAGTAGTAGATCACTGGATATTATGAGTTTGCCAAACGTAGTATCGACCACAACTCAGAATGACATCTCCCCTCTTCTCAAAGGTATGCTTATCTTTGAGCTACTCACAGAAATTTCCATAACTTATATTGCACAGGTGCATAAATACATGTTGGGATCATATCAATAGCTATTCATCAAATTCTCCAATAAATTTAAAGGACGAAATGTTTGTTAATGTATAATAATGTTCATAATTATTTAGGCATTATCTTAGAGCCAAATTAATCATGTAGCGGTTTCCTGATGATATGCCTTGAGCATGGGGGTAGTTTGAGTTGCTCATTAGTGCGGTATTCTTGCCTCTCTTCCAAAATTTAAGCAAGGAATGAGGCAGCTGCTAAAGAAATTCTCATGGCTTGCCGAAAGTGGCTACATGGAATAAAGAACAATCCAAAACAACTTCACTTGTTAAACTTATCTCTAGAC
Source organism: Plantago rigida (assembly GCA_036897825.1). NCBI lineage: Eukaryota > Viridiplantae > Streptophyta > Magnoliopsida > Lamiales > Plantaginaceae > Plantago > Plantago rigida. The sequence continues at coordinate 2,747 of JAYMSR010000343.1, forward strand.
ACAACTTGCATGGACTCTGTGTGTGTGGAGGGGGGGGGGAGGGATAACCTCTTTAGTTGCAGCTTGGGCTGGTTGAGATGTCGTAACTTTGTAAGTAGAACAACATTTGTCAGGCAGGACTCTGGTGATTGACTACATTAGTGAACCTTGTGCCGTATTTCTTCTTCCAATATGTCTTATACTCTGGCTGATTCATGTATTGCTACTTTCACTATTTTGTTTTGCCCGTCACAAGCAAGGAATGATGTAGAGGATGATGACAATGATTATGATGTGTTGGACTATCGGAATTCATGCTCTCCAGTTCTCTATGCGAATAAAACCATTCCTGTTGTTGAATGTCAAGAAGAACGTACGACTGTGATCTTAATTAATAGCTTGTAATTTTTTATATAATTAATGGCTTGTTGATGAAAATACGTTCATGCATTTTTTTTTTCTTTTCCTTTTTTTCAGAAAATCCATCAAGCTACCACTCTGATAATGATCGTTTAAATGAGTAAGCATGTTTCCCATCTGATATATGATGCCTTTGGAATTCTTTACTAGCCGTTCAACTATTATTGTTTTTAATGCTCTACTTAAGTTGACATCAAATGTGAACTTTTAGATAGGCTTCTATATCACACCATAAATTTTCTACACTTTCTGTGTATATCTCATATCTAAAGTTTCTATTTGTTGCCTGCTCTTTGACAAGCTATACACTTCTTGCCTGTAAATAGATCTCTCCTGCTTTTAAACACAACTAATGCACATCACTTTACAGTTCTTCTAGAAGTTTACGTAACCCTAATGAAACTTTTCTGGACGAGGAAAGAAACACGATAATATCAAACTATCCACCGTACATGGTGAGTATTATCAGGTGAACTTAAATTTTACTGTTAGGGTCTTTATGGAATTTAATTCTAAGTGGGATGGTAAGAGAAGGGTCGGTATTGCTCGCCAAGTATACTTAATTTTGCTCGCTTTTTTGTTTTTCACAGAAATATCCATCTTCGATTTGCTTGATGATGATGATAGGCCAAATGATGCAGAAGAAACTCCAGTAAATGCACAGGAATCTCATGTTGCTTTTTCTGTTGAAGGTTCAACTTTGTAGATATTATTAACATAATTTCACATTTTACAGTTACCAACGAGATAGAGTTGAGAAAGCCATATCGATTAAACTCTTTTTCGGAAGAATATTATTGTATTTATATGTTATTGTCTGTATGGCATGATCAACCTAGCTGTGGAACATGGAATCACCCTGAAATAATGAGGTAAGATTAAAATGATATACCACAAGTCCTCTGACATCCAAATTAAAGAAATATATGTGAATGACATAACAAGAAAAAGAAAAAATAGGTAGAGTTAGATATTGTAAGATTTAACTCACTGTTCCCCTTCCACTCTTTAGTCTTCACGACTGCAGATGATTTACTTCATATTATTGTCTCTTCTTTGTGTTTGTATTTGTGTTTGTAAGAAGATTTGGAACCTGTGAATTGCTGAATGTCTCAATAACTTCTTTTCTTTTGATATGTGGCGATCAGAAACATAACTGAATAAATTCAACTGTTTAAGCATCCATTTTGTGTTGAGTGACTGTTTTCTAATTTCAGGTTTAGGGAAAGTGGAACCAGAAACTCCAGTTCACTCACCAAAGATGCCTGGCAGGTAACACCTTTGAACTAGTGTATAAGCAGTTGTGGCTGCAGAGTTAACAGATTTTTATCCTCTTAGTCACAATCAAGTTGAATCAGAATGGACTTGAAGGGAGTTGATATGCTTCCTAGTTTAGTTATTCAACTCTAGCATTTGGTGGTTTATACTAGAAATATGTTGAAGATTTCCATGCATTCCAAAATTGCTGCTCAAATTTTTTTTTAGATCAGGTCAGTATTTAAGTTAAATTGTGAATCCTAGTTCATTTAGATGAGCTATCTTACAAATATAGGCCTATGGTTCATTATATTTACAGTATTCAGAATACTAAAATCGGATTGTTGTGTTCTTGATTAGCATGTCGAGGATATTTTCCCACCTGTTCTTCTTTATTCATTTCAACATTCAAGTATCTTTATCCCAACTCATCAAAGTCAACCTATTGTGTCTATTTTTAATCCAATCTTGTCTGTATTTCCCCGTTTTCATCAATTTCTTTTGAAGTTCTTATCAGGACCCCTCCAGTTATATTTTATTTGACATCTAGTCACTGTTGTAACAGCATACATCATTATGATTCGTATGTACCAAAAAAGAAAATGCCAAATATAAAGTCAAAATTAATATAATTCAGGAACCTATACCTAACTTTGAATCCTTGGCCTGTGGACAGAGTTACCTCAAAGTATTACAGTTTATGTATTACTATGTTTTAACAATCTCTAACCTTTTAGTTCAAGATCAGATGCATTTTTTTTTTACAATTACTGAACTTCCTCCTGAATGCCCTGTTTTTTGCCTTACAGATGTAATCCAAATGGTTCTTCAAATAAACAAGCAAGGAGAAACCTTTTCCCATGCAAGTTTTTAGATAATGGTTTATTTGACTGTACACCTGCAGAGATAAGAAAGCTACCGCCAGCAATTTGGTCTGAAAATGTGGACGTAGGTATCTTCCAGTTACTTCCTCTACATTTTGATATGCATGAAAATTTGAGGATGACAAGGTTAATTTTCAACTTTTTTCTTTTTTGGGAAAGAATTAGCATGTCTTAATTTCGAGCTTTTTAGCATAATTAGGTAGGGCTTAATTCATCAAAATTGATTCTTTAGTTAACAAAAGAGTGCCTTGGTTTAGTCAAAACAATCATGCATCATAATTTTCACTTACAAATGTCAAAATGCTTAATTATGCATTCCATGCCCCATCAATGGTACATTGAAGGCATCTTTAATCAGGATAATGAAAGTATGAAACTTACTTGTTCTATTACCTAGGCCTTTTGCCCCTTCTTGACTCTACTTTTCAGGGTTATCTTTGGTATACTCTCAAAGTAATCCCTCAAATTATCTCAAAAAAAAAGTAATCCCTCAAATGTGACTGCAGGATGTTAAGATGCAGGATTTTGATCTTTCATGCCGTGACAGTTTCTTAGGACAATCTCTCAGATCATGCGATATAATTGGCGAACCAAACGATTTGATAAGTCTCAAAAATTCTCCTCCATTCAATTGGAATTGACGAAGTATTCAGGGGGCTTTTGGCTGTGATGAACAATCTTATGGCATCCGTGAAAGTGACATTTGGAATGGTACTATTACTTTATCTAATGGTCTGTGTGTGTAGTTTTTTAATAAATGTTGGATAGGGACTTGGATTGTTTCGATCACTGGACTAAAAGATTTAGTAGGGTTTCAAAATGATGAGCCAAAATATTATCATCAGAGAGAAAGAATGTGTTGGATTGGTTTAAAGTTGATTTTGGCTCGTAACTTTAGTTAATTCAACAGTTAACATCTTGAATCCAAATACAATCCTTGGTGGTTTTTGTTGGGATATACATTAAAGCTTTCAATCATATTCGTCCTTCCTCGGTATTTATTTGTTATTGGAGATTTGACTGAAGCTCTTCGCTCATAATAAAAGTTAGGTATTTGTAGTTAGGTTGGTTAAATGAGCATGTTTAAGCAACCAGACAATGACCTGATTGATGTGGATCCACATCCACCCACCTATGCCAAACAAAATACTGTCCATGGAAAGAGTGTTTGGATTGGTTTTTAGTTTTTTGCCTCTGTTTGAAAAAACCCGCGCATCATACCTCATAAGGCCTTTGTTATTAGCATGTATAACTGTAGAATATGAGTTCCTAGATAGATGAGGTTTTCATTAAAATGGTGTATAGAACTAGAAAGCCATTATGGCCCTTCAGCTAACAGGGGGTTTATATACTTTGTACTCCCTTTGTCTTGCAATTAAATACCCACTTTTCGTTTTTGGATGTCCATTGATAAGGACACATTCCAAAAATGGCAAAAGTACAACCTCATATACCACTCATCTTTCTACTTTACTCTCTCTCTCATACTTTTTCCAATTCATTTTCATTTACCTTTCATACTTTAATACCCTCTTACCAATTTTATTCATTATTTATCTGTTTCGTCAATATTTATTCATATTATTAAAAAAACACTTACAAAAATTATGGGAAATTCAATAGCGGGATGCAAGAAGTAATAGCTTATTAAAAGGTTATTAAACTCCTTGTGACTATGGGGTCTTGTGAGTTAGTGTCTAGGCTGTCTTATTTATTTTTCCATTTGGCATGATTGAATTGCAAAATTGTTACGAACTTATGATATCTTATATGGAAAATAAGAGTGTAAGTTATATGTTGAAATATTGTGTATATTTGGAAATGAGAAATGAGCTTTCAATATAGATAAAGAAACCAAAATAGGATATATTCTTTCCTGAGAATACAGAAAGGCTAGGTACCATGGAATTTTGACGCCTGCTTCTTTTCTCGTGCTCCTGCTTTGAAGTGCTAGCACATTGTGTTGTTAATTGATCCAACACTAGCACCGCTGACATCTCCTCTGACATGTAAACTCATGGCATCTCAAGTTTGGCCTTTTTTAAATGGAATTTTGCACCAGCATTTTGTGTCCTGCTGTAAGTGCTAGCACATTGTCTAAATTGAATCTCACCACTAGCATCTTTGACATCTGAAGTCATGGCATTTCGAATTTGGCTTTTTTATTGAAATTGTACACTAGCACCTCATGCTGCTTTTAGTGCTATCACGGTTTTTTTATTGAGTCGCACACTAGCACCTTTGACATCTAAAGTCATGCCATCACAAGTTTGTTATCTAGTGAATCATTTAACTACACATTTCTACTGTTATTATTGGCTTGTATGAACACTTCTTCCCACAAGAATTTCTAAGTTCTCAAATTATATTTTTGTAAAGATGTTCTTACCCATGAAGTATGATATATCTTTACGTGCAAGATAATTGTTGGCGTATAATATTATATGTCACTCGGTCTATTTTCTTTTTAGCTGATCCTAATTTCTTTGAGGACAAAACTGATGACGTGAGAGCGTATGAATCTTTAAACGAGAAATGGATGGACCAAAGAGATTTTGGTTGTGATGACTATTTTAACAGTAAAGATCATTGGTCCCAAGATATTAGTTTTGGAAGCTGGAATCTCCAGGATAGAAGGTCTGCCAGTGACAGAAATATCTTTTTATTTCTTCCACTTAAGTTTCCTTTGATTTTACACGTATTAAGAAATTGATAGGAGTTCTTGCAATTGCACAGGTCAAGAGGTATGATGAAAGGAAGAGCCATTGATATGACAGCATCTGTGTTTGGTAAAGTATTTGCACTGATATCATTATCTTTTCGATTATCCTCTTGAAAAAAACTTTCAGCTTTTATCTTTTCCTCTGGGAAAAACTTTTGATATGACAGGTGCTTCGTTTGGTAATGGTATCAAGTAAAATTCTTCAGAGTCATGTAATGGTGATATATGTGACTGAATTCTCAATTGCTAACTTTAGATTCTCAATTTTTTATTTGTATGTTTTGTTATTAAATGATAAGTTTATCTTGCTACAGGAGACATACTACAGAGTACAGATTTAATTTGGAAACTTGCCTGTGTTTTTTTGTTCCATCCTGAAAAGTTAGCAATTGGGTCGTCGATTTTGTTTAAGCTCTTTCTTTAGGTTTTGATCGCTTGCAGTATGAACTATTAGAATATTAGGGGAACAAAGCATTGTGCAATCTTCTGATTCCATGTTTGTGAACATATACACCACCCCTGAAAATTAGCATCTGATATAGATCCTTTGATGCCCTACTTTACATTCTCCTCCATGAATCTGTGATTAGCTAGGAAATTACATCCATTACTGGTATCAGGCCCATCAAAAGGGTTGATAAATTTTTTGGATGCATATGATGTGTAGTTGCTACTCTTCTTTTCTTGGTTTCTTAAAGTCCTCTTTGCTCTCGTTTGATCAGAGGAACCCCTTTCGGATACAAGGCACCAACCTCTTCCCTATACAAGGCACCAAGTACCAGATGATTTTCTTGATTTCGGATTTACACGTACTCGTGGGTATGTGACATGTGGACAGGTTCTTATATCTGTAGTTAGTTGTTTTCTCTTACATTTTCGACTTTATGATGACAGGTATCCGAATTTCGGAATGGATAATGATGTTAAAGATCTTAACCCATTTGTAGATGACACGCGATAGACCTTGAGTCTGCCAAGGTTTCTCATTTTGCCTTTTCTTGTTTCACTAGTTATTTTCTTCTTATTCGTGTTCTAATTTTCTACTTAATTTGTATTCTCACCAGCCAGTAGTCGAGCACTTCCCCTGCAGGTTTGATCCCAACATGTTGTGGTTCCATTATCTTCTACTTATATTAATATCTCAATGTCCTTTGTGCCATTCAGCAGAGGGCAGTGCAATGAAGGCATTAATTTACAAGAAGATGAGATATTAACACCATGGTTACTGTAAATATACTTCATTCTTGCTCATTCTTTTCGTTTACATCAACTAAATACATTGGAGCATTTCACCTATTAGAAACACCATGGTTACTGTAAACATTGCTAATATTTAATCAGACTAGCCTTCTGCTAGTTAATTTGCTCGTAAATTACACGGTCGTCTTCAGAATCACATGTCTGAGATTAGTATGCAGATTGATATTATAGGTGTTGAGTTTGTTAGTTTTTCCTTGTAGTCTAAGATTAGAGGGTGACATGTGTATCTTCCTTGTAGCACAGATGACACATCTAGTGATGCTTGACGATCAAGAAACAATTTTAGTAGATGTTTGCATGCCTAGCCCATTGGTGCCTGGAAGCTGTATATATATATAGATGGCACTTCCTGGGATCGAGAATTTGTATTAGCCGAGGAGAAGAAGAATAACGGATAAATATGTTCACGTCGACAATTTGTACGATTGAGAAATTTCGCATGAATGATAATCCTTCCGTATACATTTTCCACCAGTGTCCATTTACACAAAACATTTCACTTTTCCTCACATTTTTTATATTTTATCACTATTAATTTTCACCCAAAACTACGCGTTAACCAGTTCTTTGAGACAGAGAAAGTACTATCTGAGATTATGATCTACTTGTATTTGTCCTGAAAATAACTTCTCAATTTTTAGTATCCCAAACAAAACTTTATATTTTTTTTTTACAATCATTTATCAAACTTTAATACTCCCTACGATCTTTTAGAAGCTTTTTAAGGAGATTTTTTTTTCGAACTTTGATTGAGGTTATTGAAAATACAAAGAAATATAAAAAGATACTTATTCGGTTGAGTCTAATTAAGACTAGTCGAGTATTAAAAGGCTGAATTTTATTCGGTTCGATAATAAAAAGAGCATCAAATTAAGCTCAAGTCCAACTATAATGTCTTATCGAACGAGGCTAAGTTCATCTCCCATAACTTCTGTACTTCAATTGTCGGTGACTAGTTTACTCTATCTTAAGTCGTTCTTTTCCTTTCTAATCCACCTATACGTGAACCAAGTAACTGAGCCGAAAAAAATATCTAATTTAATTGACAAAATAGGATTATGATAACCCATATTTACAAGGAACCAATTAGCATTGAGTGACCAATAATTCATAGGTATTGGCTTTCCCGTGCAGACATCGCTAGAAACATGAAGAGGAGAAAGAAGACAAAACCATTGAATAGGGGATATCCCAATTCCCAGCACGGTGAGTTTCAACTTTTATGGCATGTGATAGCCCACTAGAAGAGACTCCCAGGCCCCAACCATATATGGGGACGGAACCACCATGTGCTCACACCTTGTCGCATTATTCAAACTTAAGTGCCACTTCATTTCGCACACACTCCACTATTATACCACAACTATTGATACATGTCCACAATTAGTAATGTTATGCCCGGACCTAAAAACTACTACCTGTTTCCACTCGTGAAACTTAACTTCGACTTCGACTTACTAGTTGCTTCTATTAAACTCCGTTGGGAGGTAGTTTCTTATCTAATCTTGATGTATTATCTGTTACGTACACATGATTGGTATTACCGGTGGCTCACTTTTTCTAAGTAATGGGGAGGTAGTTTCGTATCTAATCTTGATGTATTATCTGTTACGTACACATGATTGGTATTACATGTTCCAACCGTATGAATATCTTCAGTTAATGCTTTTTTTTCCGTTATATCTTGAGATCAAGCTCGATTCAAATGATTTGTGTTTCTCTTTTGAAACTATGTGAGTCGAAAACTGGAAGGAACCCAACGAAAAACTGTTGAGCAACTTTATGTCTGTTATCAGCCCACAACTGCTTCCACATATGGGCTCTTTATATGGGCCGACACTCGATCTTAGGCCCAAATCTGGATAGGCCCATCATGATTGATTAGACCAGTGAGGCCTGTGACAATGTGCCACATCAAATATATTAAAGTTGACTTTTTTCGGTCAATATTTTTTAACATTAACTACTTCTCCATTTGGTACAAGTTTTGAACTCTGAATTTTTACAGTCGATTGTTTTTTCAATTTTTTGTATTTTTCTTTAATACTCACTAATAACTTTACCATTACCTATTCAGATTCATTAAAGAACCCAAAAAAATGTATCACAAGCTGAGACGGATGGAGGGAGAACAGTTCGCTATATCATTGTGTGAATTGTGATAGATCAGATTTGCTTTTGTACACGAAAATAAATATACCGTATTAAATATTTTGCCATTTTTAGCAGGACATAATTAATTTGTGGAAATCAGACTTAATTGGTTAACCATAATTAATTTTGAAAATTTTGGAAAATGATAAGTTCCATATCTGGCAACTGCCTAATTCTCACCAACCCTCACTCATTTCTTTTATTGCCATCCATTTCAAATTTTCAAGAAACAATTAGAAAAGGCAAATTAATCATTAAACATTTTGGCACTAATTAGTTCTATGGGTTGGTATATTGCATATTTACCCCTGATGTCTTCAAGAATTACAATTGATCCCATTAAAAGTGGATAATACCGTATCCAGCATTAACCTTATGTACGGTTTCTTTGCGAACCTATACTAATCACATCCCAGGTGGGTTTCTTGTGTAAGGAGGAAGTAATAATGTGTAATTAATCGCATAGACGGTTGGATCAAAGTCGAACTTGTAGAGGACATTTTCAGAATTTTACGCGGATGGTTGGTCTCGCGAGCGCCAAGCTGGGAGCCTGGGACGACTGAGCTACAAAGAAAACGAAAAACATGTTAAAGACGCCACAAGGAGCAAAATGGTGGTGGGTTGGACTATCTGTAGGATGAGTATACTGGGCTCTCACTTTACAGACCCATACTAGAATGATACGGAGCAGATCTACTTTTCATCGTTTTGTTTTAATATATATTGGGCTTTAGGATCCTAAACATACAAATGTGAAATGTGGTCCAATTTGAGCGGATAACAGTACGTGTTAGCGTGTTACATAACACGGTTTAAAAATATAAATCTTAATGAAATGCCACAAAAATAACAACAATATGAAAATACAAAACTGTTCTAAGCTCATCAAACTTTCTATCTTTTATACGTTCTTTATTGTTGTTTTTGAAATGGTACGAAACATCTCAAACAAATGCAAAACATCTCTTCTTTTCAAGAATCTGAAACATATATTAAAGTCGAGATTTTAATCATGGTCTCAACAAATTACAAATTTCTCTAAGCATGAACAACCACTGCATTGTACTCAAGAACAGCATCACCAGTAGTCAGATTCAAGGACTGAGTCTTAACCTTAACATACCCCTTAGCAAACCTAAACTTCCCTCTCCCTCCAACAATAGCCATCTCCCGATCCTTCTCCGTAATCGGATTCCTAGAAAACACACTCAACGAGCTCCCACTGAACTTACCACTAGTAAAACCAAGATCCACATACATGACCAGAGTCAAATCCTGGCCCTTGCTGGAAGACAAGTACATACCGCGCCCATTCCCAATAACTTTCGACGTCATTTCAGGCCCTTCTGTGAGAGGATCATCTATCACGAACGCTGTTCCAAAAGGGATTGGACCTTTTAAGGTGGTGTTTGCGCGAGCTAACAATAGAGCCGTCGGATCAGTTCCACTTAGAATGTCGTGGATATAGAAACGGAGATGAGTTTTTTTCAGAGTAACCGGCTCATAAGGACTGGTTTTCCAGTATCCACCACATTGGACTAGAGTCATGTTCAGTAGCAAAACCAGAGCCAAGAACACACTTTTCTGAATTTTCTCCATGGCTTGGAAAATTTTACTCATGAAAGTTTGTGATGTGTAAGTTGTAAGAATTTATAACAATGAGAGAAATAGAAGTAGTTTCTCTTTACTAAATATGCAGGTAATAATTGACTTGCTATGATTGTGCCATTAAAGATTTAACCTTTTTAGAGTTGATACTGTTAATCACCATATTTAAGGCAATAACAATTTTGGTAAATAATCTATTTATTTCAATATCTGGCACCTGCTTATTTTGGTCCTACAATTAAGAATTCATTCCCACCACTCCATTCAATCATTAAAGATTTGGCACTAATTATTTTGGTATAATAGCGTATCTTCCCCTGATATCTTCAAGAATTACATCTGCTCCCATCAAGGCAAGGTAATTATAACGTATTAACATGTAATAAATCAAGACTTACATTTAGATCCACTGTACAGGATGTCACTGAGAAAGTACATATTTGGAAGGGAAATAGATGTAAGTACTACTTAGTCCTTAAGTTGTATTGTGACAATTTACAATAGTGAGAGCATTGGAAAAGGTTTCTGAATTTCAAGATTGTCCAGTTCTGCTAAAAATGCTGGAGGTTTTCTGACCTTGGTAGCTTGCTCAAAGCCATAAGCAATTTCAATCAGGCTAGGCTCAGAGCCCATAAGTCCGCCAAAGCATACGCCGCCTACCGGACCCCCATTCCCATCATAAGCTGCAGGAATGCTGTTCCCTGGAAATCCACCTATAGCAAGAACTGTGGTAATATCTGATCCCCTAGCAACTAACGCGTCCAGATTGTTCTTTTTCATCAACTTCACAAATCTCTTTGACAATCTTTTCAGATCTCTTATAGCTTTCTTTTCTCTCTCCCTGATCCCATCTGTTGCTTCAGCAGATAAAAAGACATCCTGGTCAAATTGCTTGATCTCTTCCTGCTCCACAGTTAGTTCCAAAAATATCAGGCATGAATATACACAGAAACGTATGGAGCTTTGATAACTAATTAGCATACGTCATCAGGGAATTTATTGTTGAAGGCTATAACATCTGCCAGGGATCGAACTGGTGAAACTTTCAGTTCACATAAGTATGCATTCAAAGCCACTTTGAATTCTGCTTCTATTGCAATTTGTTCTGCACTTACATCACCATCCAATAGTGTGCTGATGTTGGCTAAATTATCCACCAAAACCGCACCTTGCCGCCTAATTCGAACATGCCATTTGGAGGATTTAGGTACCTAAGAGTCTGAAAATGATTCTCAAAAGCCTGAGAAACAGATTCATCAACACGGTTATTGAAGAACGAGTCTCTCACAATCCCCAGTCTTTTTCCCTTTAGCCCGTCAGATTTCAGAAATTGAGCATACCCGCCACAAGGAATATGCTTTGCAGCCTTTTTGGTTGCTTTTGCGTCTCTATAATCATAACCAACAATTGCATCCAGCACATAAACGGCATCTGAGACAGTCCTACAAATTGGACTAATCGTGCAAAAGAATACTAAGTACATAATTTGTTAGTCTGTCTACAACTAAAACCCCGCAGTGCAATAGCCCATAGTTACTTCAAAATTCATATTGAACATGATGAGATCTTTAATGGGCATACCCTATGGTGTCTTGCCTAGGGGTTATCGGAACAACCCCAGCTCGGCTTGTAAGTCCGACACTTGGTTTGATCCCGACTGCTGAATTAGCACTGGATGGACAAATGATCGAACCATCAGTTTCCGTTCCAAGTGATCCCATAACCATGTTTGAAGCCACTGATATTGCTGAACCACTACTTGAGCCACAAGGATCCGCAGACAGAACATAAGGGTTCTGTGAGACAAGAACTTCTTATCAGTTATCACCAAACTAAAATTTAGCAACTTCGGTTCACATCTTCATTAATTTAGTGTCCCCTCCTTCAAATTCAATCCTTTTTCTTAAGTTGAATCGATTCAAGAACCATCATATTAGCGCTCCGATTACTTGAATAAATTAGGCCTATAGGTTTTACTTGCATGGAAATGCTTTCGAACATTATTGTTAAGGAGAAGGTTATCCAACTTATATACGTTAAAAAACGAACCAAATGTAAAACACATAACAGGCATATCATCAAACAGCTGGTGCACACTGCAAAAAACAGAGCATAGCATAAAAGACTGACCTTTCCTTGTCCTCCTCTAGCACTCCAACCGTTCGACATGTCGAACGACCGAAACTTCGCCCACTCAGTCATGCTAGCTTTCCCCAGT
>JAYMSR010000344.1:0-15223 GCA_036897825.1 Plantago rigida
CTATGTATTTGGAACAAAATGATCACTAATTGTTAGGACTTGGGAGTCATTCCAATAGTCCTAGAAAAAGCAGAACTACTAATCTTTGAGTAACCAGCTGATTGATAATTGAGTAATTAGCTAGTAACTGATAAACTAACTAAAATCGATAAGTTAGAAGTAATCTGATATAGTAAATTGGCGTTCACGCAAATACTTATAATAGTCTAATTTGTGTTAAAAGACGGTCTAAGAAAGTGTTCTATAGGTCAGGTATCTGGAGAAAGCAAATTTACTGATCTCATGATATTTTGGTAGTTGATTCGTCGTGGATCCCATTTATTAGCGGTTCGCTAGATTTAGAAACACTTTGATAGTTAAATATTACTAATTTTAGAATTTATGCTCAGAACTCTAACTTTAAATAGATAAATCTTAAATGATAATCTAAGTGAATATCAGGGTGGACCTAAGAGTGGCAGTCTTGGAAGGCAAATACCGCAGCTTGTGTAAGAAGACTCTCGGGTCTAACAACATACCCCTCAAACTCTGTTCATTTAATAACTTTCTAATAGATTGTTTTATTTATAATTAAAGAAAATCAATAAAATATTAGTTTATTAGTGGTATTATACCGATAAATTGGATGATAAAGGAAGGATAGTATGAATAAATTAGAAAAGAAAAAGATTAAAAAGTGAGATAGAAGTTTACTTTTTATAGTTTATGAAGTTTCTAATGCAACGTAAAACAAATTTAGTGGAAACAGAGTAAATAAGTTTTCGTACTTTCAAGTATAATTTTCGTACTTTCAAGTAAAATAACTTCTTGAACAGACATGCTCTGAAGAACAGAGACGTGCATACTTACTTGTCTCCAACAAGTTTGTGCATTCTGTAAATGATGTCTTGTTCTTGATCAGTCATTTTTACTACTTCCCATTCAATACTGCTTACTTCTGTACCAAACAGGTCATAGAGAAAGAAAAAAAATCAAAAAACATTCACACAAGTAGTTTCTGACAAAGTGAAGAAAGATGATGGAGAAGAGAACTGACCTTCAAAGCAGTTGCACTTTTGATTCTTGATATGCTTTTGTGTACAAACTTCCATTGTTTGCAGTGAACTGATGCTGAAGATGTTATTAAAGGTACAATTATTAGAGGCCAGCAATTTGAAGGGGCAAGTAAAGACTTCACACTTATATATAGGAGCCTTTATAGATAGATTCCATCAAGAATAGAAAAGGATAAAAAATTAAGATATGTAAAGGAAGCTGGTGAAGAAGGAGAAGAGAACTGATGGATGGTCCTACCAAGAAAATTGCATGGTTTGATTTAACCAATTGTTGTTCACAATCCCAACCCTTGGATTAAATCAATGTAATACATGATCTTTGCTACTCTTGGATCTTTCGGTTCGTATCTCTATCTGCTAATGCGATTAATCCTGATTAGAATTAGAAGATTGAATGGTGTTATAGGTTTGTCTGTGTGTTTTTTGTGCTGATCTGATTGGGTTCACTGTCCTTGAAAAGGACTAGCTAACCACTGGATTGGGATCAAAATCTGAGGTGGATATCATGAATACAAACAATACGTGTCTGGTAGGTGGTTTTTGTTTGTCTAAAGCCGCAAGATTTAAGATTTAAAAACACACATTCGGATGAGGCAGGTCTAATGTAACATGGAATAGGAATTTGTTATTCACATGACTCAATAATGATAGTAGTGATTAGTCATTATTAATAAAGAATAATTCTATGGGTCCATTTCTAATCTACGTTATTGTGTGGAAAGAGACATTATTCACATCCACTCTATCCAGCAGTATCTTATGTGATAGGATGAAACCAGGATAAGTAGGAGAGTTAAACAATACAAAGAAAAGAGATTGACTCATGACCAGTAGTCCAGTAATTAACCACTTTTCAAGATAGTAGCTGGAGTGGCGACGTGGGATTTGGGGTTCCAGCGAGTTCGACTAATGTACTATGAATAGATTGGTAGGTGCCAAATGATGCATTATGTTTGTTAGTATGTACTTATGAGTCATGGTTCAACTATAAATATATTGTCGGCATGTCAATATTGTATATATGTAGGAGAAAAGAAAAGATATTAGTAGTTGAAGGAATAAATGCCAAAAGGGACCAACCATTTGCATCTGATACTAGCTAATCAATGAATATTAGGACCAGAATGTTTGATAGCTTTTGGACATTCTGGCTAGATTAATACCAGAAAGGTAGATAGAGATATCTGGCTGTCCTGTGCCTGTGTTTTGACACTCAGCTGATGGTCTCTACCCTCTGCCTTTCCTAGCAAACTTTAATAGAAACCGACGGATTTATGCGGATTGCACATCTTTCCTACTTACTCGAAATAATGCACTTGTTCAAGCTCGGCTAGCATAGCGTAAACCCTTCAAGGAAGTAGCTAGGTCCGTGCGATTGATGTCGTCTGCTATAGCATTTTGCAGTTAGGACAGTAATGAATCATAAAAGGTGATATCTGCCACTGAAGACTTCAAATGAAACATGTTACATTAAGAACTACATACCAAATTGATATATATGGCTAATGTAGTATTCACAAGTACTCAAGTACATATCCCAAACACAGAAAAAACTGAGACACTGAACCTCAAGAATGCATTATTCCGAGTAGCATCTATTTGCAGAAGATAAAGGTAATTCCGACTTATAGTTCTGTAGTCTCGCAAACCTCAGAATCAGAGAGGGTCATGAGACGGAGGACTCAAAACTAATGAAACTTGCCTTCTAGGAAGAAGCAGCTGTTTCCGTAGGTGTAGATGTGGCTATTACCATTCTAGGGCTGTGATGGTATCGGTGATGATGGAGGCTTCAAGTCCGGATACTGCATCAAGTGAAAAGTAAAGAAAAAACAGGGTTAATTATTTATGTGACCATTCTAATGAGAACATATATTAAGATGGCAGAATTAGTGTGTAACCATGTTGAATACACTTTGAATGTTGTTGCTTCAAAACCTAAAGATTGTGTGCAAAAGATGCTGGAGCACTCGGTGTCAAAAGCATTGGCTGAAAAAGTAACTTACCATGGGATATGGTGAAAGTGGCCTTGGGAGAACAGGTGGTTTTTCTTCAACTTCTTCTTTGGGAACAAAATTGACTGGTGGAGCTGGTTGTGGGACTGCTTCAACTTTTGGCTCAGGAATAGGCTCGGGTTTCTGGACTGCTTCAACTTTCTGGACTGTACTTTCAACTGGGGGAGGGGTTGTTTCTGCTGGAGCAGGTAAGGCCTTGCCAGTACTAGGCAATGGCAGAAGAGCCTTTCCAATTTGCTGAGAAAAATCAAAAAAGTTGAATAAGATTCATGGACAAACACGCAAAAAAAGTCGAAGCAATGAACAAGGACTTGTATAGAATGGCGTAGCCATATTACCTGTATATCACCCACTAGCTCCTTTGCAGCAACTTTGGTGTTTAAGACCTCATCAAGTTCCTTGAAGGTTTGCTTTCTATCCTGTGAGTGAAATTAAGATAGTCTTGTTTGAGTCATGATGTCAAACACACTAAAACAACCAAGAATGTTGATATCTTCTAGTTCGAAGTTTCATAGCAGTAATGGAAAATAACAAACCTCAGCAAATAGCAGTTTCTTGCTAATAAACTGAACAAGAGCAGCTGAACCCAACACTTGGAGGACTGTTTCAACCTGAAAGTCAATTGAAAAGGTTAGATAGTCAAAATATTATAGTACCGTACTTACTGAGATATCGACTACGTAGATGACTAACTTCTGTAAAAGCCAACAATCCAAGGCCAGCAGCCGCTGCAAAGCCTAGTGTTAGTGGCAGAACCTCAGAAGCCTCCTGCAAATTGAGCGCAGTTTGTACTGTGTTAATAATTTAAGTTTTTCATTGACAATTCGCTGAAAGGATCCAACGGAGTTAATATAGCTGCAATAGTTACCCCGACTGCATCAGTCAGATTGCCGAGATCAAGCCTAAATGACTTCTTTGGAGCTATCCAAGGAAGGCCACTGCTCTGCATAATTTTGAGCTATTAGTACATACATTTCACACAAGAAGCTCTACTGAATTTAGAGATTGAGAAAACAGATGGTGAGTTCAGATATAGTGTAGCTACCGTCCAGCCTCTTGGTCCTTCTGCGCCATCTTTGATTGCATAAGCAGCTTTGAAGCCGTTTGCAGTTACTAGCTCCGCAACAAGATCAGAGTTCCCGTCAAATCTGGCTTCACCACAATTTAGAAACATAAGACTCTATCGTGACGGTAAAACAGGAACACAATATAAGTGAAATCAGACTCCGAAATGTATCATCCATGCAAACATCAACCTAAAAATCATTAACAGCCAAACATTAAATCCACCCACAATTATTCTTTCTATTCAAAAACTTGGTGAATTTGCCTGCTGATTTTTGATTCTATGGCATTCAGAAATACATGCTCACTAGCATTGCAGGCAGATGTCTGCCTGTTAAATTACAGGAATCCTATATGCTAATGCAGGCCCTTCAATGATGTTGTATTCAACTCCAATCACTATACTTCGGAATAATTGTACTGGCACGTAAGTACCCAGTTCCAAATTCATTGACAGCTATCAACTAGGCACATAACTATCTGAAGTAAACTGGCAGCAGAATAGGAAAGATGCATTCGTGCAGAAGTGTGAAGTAATCATAGTCACTTACCTGTGCTAGGAAACGATTGCTATCCCATAACGCACAGCTGCTGTGCTGTGGCTCAGGTAGTTATATGCCGAATGAAAAGTTGAGATAATTACAGTTAAATCTGAGAGTTGGTGTAGCTATGTGCAAATCAACTCATAGTTATGGCAATTGGAAAATCATCCCTCATTCTTTTCCTTAGGATATATTGGATGAAGATCAATTCCTATTGAAAAAGCAAAGAGACCAGAATATCTAAGAAACTTTATTGCATTTCCAGGAAACAGAACCAACTTGTATAGCCTCTATGAATTCCTACATTATGGTTCAGATCTCAAGAGATTGCCTAAAGGCCTTATATCAGCAACACTCCCAATAAATCTAGCAAATTAGCTATAACAAGCTAGAAGATATCTAATAGTTCTCACTTCTCACTCAATTCTCATGCACAATATAATGTAATCTCAGCATGACATTAAAAAATAATCCAAACTAACATTTTAAACTATCAACAAAAGTAACCAAAGTGAGTAGAGAGAGAAAGTTCAGAGCCTTACTTGTCCAATATGAACAATGTGGTGTTTTCCGGTTCCTTAAATTTCAAGGACAACTTGCTCAAGAACCCTGGCTTGTCTTCACCTTTATACACAACCGCAACCGCCTTCTTCTTCAGTCCCCCAATATTCGGGCTCCCTACTTGTTTGATATCCGATGCGGCCCGTATATCAAGCAATTGAGCATTGGCATCATCACCCAACTTCCCATAAGCAACCTTTGCACTTTCCACTCCCCATGGCTTAGGCTTGCTCAGTAGCTGAGAAACCACCAGTGGAACAACCAAAACAATCGCCCCACCGCCTAAAATCAAGGGATTTTCTGTCACAAAGCTGACAAAACCGTCAAGAACACCACTAACATCAATGCCTGAGCTGCTGGTGGTGGTTGATTGCTGCAGAGCTTCTTCATATGTGAGTGCTTTAGCATATTCAGCATTGACCACTGAAGATAAGAGCACTAAACTACCCTGAATTTTTTTCGACACCGATAAATCTGGAAAAGATTGATTCTTGAATGGAAAAATGGTGGCCAGAGATAGTTTCTTCTTGGTTTCTGTTCTTTTAGCAAGAACAGAGAGTGGATTCAAGCCAACTGCATTAAGGGCCTCCATTGCATTACTTTCAGACCACTTTTTTTCTTCCTCTAGACTGTTATTTGCAGCTGAGCTCTAACAACAATGAATTGTCAAGACTTGTTATGAAGAGATTTCTAGTTCATATCTTAGCTTACTTTGATCCAGTGGTTGTAAAGTGGTGTTGGTTTTGGGAGGGCTGCTGACATGGAGTGGAGGTGTCTCGAGTAGCCAGTAGTTTCGTGCCACGTGTAATGAGGCTGATCCCAATATTTGTTGGTATTGTTGGATGGGATGTCTGAGTGCTATTGATTGTGTGGCTAAAAAATTAACAGAGGAAGTTTATGGAGAATTCTTGATGCTGTACTGTTCTTGTAGTACATAATCGACAAATGAAATCAATGCTAGTACATAGGTACGTACAAAATAAGCAATGAAACTTCTTGATGTTAGAATTTTGATTGTTCTGGTGAACTTCTGTACCTTGGAGCACATCAGTGACACCTAAAGAAAAACGCCTAGCAATTTCCAAAAGACAGAGAAACAGGACACTAACATACATCCCATATCACAGTAATTAGTATAAAAGAAGTGACAGAATTTAATTCTTACAAGTTAAAAGTGAAAAAGGCACTTCAAATTACGCAAAAAGTTGGTGCAGAAGAAGGAATCACACATCAGAATATGTCGAAGAAATATTCAAGACCCTGCCCGATTTCCCAGATTGAGATACCAGCTCCCCAAGAGAGGGCTGCTTGTAGCCGCATTGCAATGGAATAGTGAAGGGTAGAATACGACACGCTTGACATCCTGATTATCTATGTACAAGAAGTAGTGTTCTGCACTGTTCCCCTCCCGTTGTAGTTGTGGTCTGTGCTTCTCCAGCAAAGACAAATACTCCCTTCCGACAATAGGACCGCCACCTAGACCTGAAATCAGTACCATGCTGTTATTACATTTCATTTCGGGAGGACAAATGCTTTTCCCGCACCAAGAAAATCAATATCTATTTAAGCATAAGAAAAGAGGATGAGAATTGTCTATTGAGAAGTTTACACGAAATTAATTTAACGCAAGGACGAAGTGATAATGCAGCAAGAGAAAAAAAAGTATCACATGAGTCTTCTAACAGAGAATGCAGCAATTCATGAAAAAACAAGCTATCATATGAGTCATGTCAGAACTTTAACCTTATCACAAATCTCAAGCATGATATTCACCATAACACATTATATAGATTAAAATACATGTCATTAGATAATTTTTTTATATCAGAGAGAATTTTTTTAAGTTTATAGTCTGCAGAGTTCAACAGACAAGATGAACTATGGAGAAACTCGGATACTGATTTAGAAGCTTATACGGTCTGAGACAAGGTCATACCTCCAGAAACAACAAAGTCGTTGCCGTAAAAGTTGAGGCCAATAAAAACCTTTTTCCCATGTCTTTGACGATCAACTATCCTGGAATCGAGAAGAACTGATAACGTGGAGTGGATCCACTTCAGAGGTGCATTTGGACCTGGATTCTGTGGGCCAGAGAAGTCATAAGTCATGAGGGAGAAACCATCCACAGCATCGTTCAAGCTCTGAATATCTTCTGGTCCGAAATCATACATCTCCAGTTTATCTGAATGAAGTGGACCTATGACATACAGTAATTGCAAATTCTGGCTTCTGCTTTGCTCCAAACTTACGGAATGCATAACCTGCCCGAGCTGCTTGACGAAATCTAGTGCCTATGCTCGCAAAGTAAATAAGACTTCTTTAGCAATAGAAGGAATAATGGCTATCGAAATCAATGCACTTATACAAAATAAGTTGTCACCTTACCGAATTCCGCAGGCCTGCATCATGCAAAACTCCAAATGCGGCCCATCTTGACCAGGACTCGAGAACGATACCATCGTATCCCATTTCCCTTCACATTGATTAAAGAGAAAACAATTTTTTTTTAATACAGTGGAGATGATAACAAGATGCAGACTATCCAGTATTTACTTAATAGTACATGTACGGGAACGAAAAGGATGAGGAGAAATACAGGAAGTTTACTTGCATTCTGATATGATGAGGTTAATTGTTTTATCCTTCTGCTTCTTTTTATTCAGCAGATGTACTGGATTTGCCTCCAACACAACTCTAGGTAGTATCTAGTCATAACGAGGTAGAAATCAATAATCAGATCAACCTTATTTTCAAGAGATTGACATAATCATAACGTGTTATTCTTAATTATGTGAAGTAACGTTATGCAGAGGGCTGACACGAGAGACTCGTACATAATAATCATGCAGCATTCTTGTCAGAAAACAGTAGAAATAGTAAAATCATCAGCTCACTGAACCTGAGAATTTCCCGCCTTCCTAATCTCTGAAATCCAATCTCTATCGACATTATGTCTTCCGTCGAAGACCAACTTAGTCCCTTCGCTGACACTGAGCAATATCTAGTTTAGTCATAAAAAAGAAAAGAAAACTATAAGCATGTACTCCAGACATTGCCATACAGGCGTAGTGATCTATAAGCAGACGACATGAAAGAGATGGTTAAATGATTGAGAGCTCTTCACATACCTCTTAAGTTCATACCACACAGGTGAGAGATGAGTAAACTTATTACTGAACTTCTTGGCCATATCATATCCTTGTGAATTCCTAAACAATCAAGTATACATTTTATCATATGAAGAACCTTTATATTATACGAACCACAATTCACGCAGCATTAAATCAAAGAAACAGGCAGCACAAGCTCAAAGCAAAACCAAGCTTAAAACTTAACTCTACTACTAGCATACTACAGGATACCAATCTTCAACCATGGTATTCCCCGCATAAAAACAGCAATCCGTATTGCTACCTAATGATCCTTCTATCCTAAAACGAAACTAAAGCTCCTTTTGAGATTGTATAAATGCAAAAGACCAGAGGATTATTTAGCATTACTCAAATCTAAGCTAAAAAACGAAAGCTGCAAACCTCCACAAAATCTTGACATATATTGGAAACCCACAGTTACTAGCACTCACAAACAACCATTGTCATCATAATTCATAACAAAGATGCAACCTTTACCAAAAAAAATAAAGTTCAGGGCTCATTAGAGTGTATATACCATGGAGTAATGTAAGCCAATACCGGGTTATCAAAGTTCCGGATACTCGAATTCTCCGAGGTCCTCATGTTCTCCTGCATTTCTTAACAAAAACAATCAAATCATCACAGAGAATCAACAATCCAATACCACAGTGACTAAACTACCCACAAACATCAAGAAGTAGTGGAGTAACTATCAAAAGAGGGGAAATGGGCGTACAGCAAGAACTTGCCGGTAAGTAATCTCCGTGTTGACGAGTCCTCTCTGGTGTACGGCAATTTGGAGTTTTCATTCGGAGTGTGATTGTAAATGGTCCTGTATGCTATAATGGAGATTAAAGGGACAATAAGGATCAAGAACAGTGCAAGAGTAGAGTATTTGGTCTTGTATTTGTGAGGTGGTTCAGCTCGGGAGGGGACTGATTCGCCGCCACTGATTCTCCGAGATGACTCGGATCGGCGATCAACTCGCTTTTTCGCCATTTCCGGCAGCTCAACTTGGTTCGCCCGATTCTTTTCGTGTTTTTCATTCTAATGGGCCGACCATAAGTTAACAGCTTTGCCTCTTTTGGGCCGATCAATGTTAAAATCATGCCCACACTTACGGACAATCTTGTCAATCGTATTTTGAGAGAAATCGCCTCGCGAAAATAGCAGATAAAAATTAAACATCACATGTTTAGAAAACACAGGTGTTGCAATTATAATGCATGTTTATTATGCATCCGGCATCTAAACATCACATATTTAGAAACGTAGGTGTTGCAATTATAATGCAGGTTTATTATGCATCCGGCATTTGATGCCACCCAAATATATGATATTTGCAGTTAAATATGTGCTATCGCAAAAGTTAGAATTTTTTTAATACTCCAAACATTTATTTAGGCCCCTTCTGGTACTGATTTATCGAAGAGTAACTTCGTTTTACGTGAAGGATAACTCGTAACTTATAACTTCGCTAATATAATAAACGAGTCTAGGTAGATCATTGAGAAAATTCATGCTTACATGTTTTATACCCGTATTTAACAGATTAACTAATTAAATTTAGTAAGAGATATGATGCACCGATCGATGTTTTTAGTTATAAGTACTAGTATATTATGGTGTAATCAATATCACAAAATGTTTTATGTACGGCTAAATTATGTCATTTTCATGTTTAC
This sequence comes from Plantago rigida, assembly GCA_036897825.1. Classification (NCBI taxonomy): domain Eukaryota; kingdom Viridiplantae; phylum Streptophyta; class Magnoliopsida; order Lamiales; family Plantaginaceae; genus Plantago; species Plantago rigida. Next base: position 10,055 of record JAYMSR010000344.1, read on the forward strand.
TAGTCTTTGTCAATATTCGTCGACCTCAATGGGAAGAATTCTTTTATAAATCGGATCCCTTAGAACTTGTGGTTGAAACCAAATCACATGCGTTAAAATAATTTTTTTTATATTCGATTAAACTCATTTTCCAATTTACATGTTTTATCGTGAGACAAAACATCCAGTACAACTCATTCATATACCCGTCCACGGCAAATCTTCCAATGGATGACACTGTAGCACAGTTTAAGGCCCGTCGCGTCTAATTGGGCCTGAAAATTCAATCCATTCACTTATGATTTTTTTCATTCTTGTCAGTTTTCATCTTCACAAAATTATCTTCAGCTGAATTCCAAGATTTATCTCCAGCTGGTGCAAATGAGTGAGTAAACCTTAAACCCTAAGCATTCTCTTAAGAATTCAGGTAAGTCGATTCACTCAGTTTCATTTTACTGTACAGAGTTTTCGTACAGCTCATATTTGTAAATTGTAAGCTGTTATGCTTATCCTATTCTAGTTAGGAAAATTCAGTGAGTATGGAACCCAAATTATTAGTTCATTCTCATAAAACCTGGCCATCAGTTACTGTTTTTCCATTTTGTGTCTCATATAAGTCGTCCGTGTTTCAAAGACCGAATCTTTGTTATGATAGTTCAATATTTTCTGCTACAAATTTGGATAAGAATTCGTTTTTGGGTCAGAAGCTGGTGTTTCGGGGTAAAAATGGATTCTTGGGGGATTTGAGGAGGACCCGTTTGCCTGCTCCTTTAGTAATAACTGCTGCTGTGAAGAGGAGGAAAGAGCTTCCCCTTGATAATGTGATTCAGAGGGATAAGAAGCTGAAATTGGTTTTGAAAATTAGGAAGATTTTGATGAGCCAGCCTGATAAAATTATGAATCTTTACGATTTGGGTAGGTATAGGAAGGCCCTAGGATTAGATAGGAGGAGGAGGTTTATTGCTTTGTTGAGGAAATTTCCTGCTGTGTTTGAGATTCTGCAAGAAGGGGCTTATGCGATTCGGTTCAAATTAACGCCTGAAGCGGAGAGCCTTTATCTCGAGGAGATGAAGATTCGGAATGAAATGGAGGATTTGTTGGTGGTGAAGTTAAGGAAGTTGTTGATGATGTCGATTGATAAGCGGATACTTTTGGAGAAGATTACCCATTTGAAAACTGACCTGGGTCTTCCTATGGAGTATCGAGATACTATCTGCCATAGGTACCCTCAGTATTTCAGGGTGGTTGCAACTGAGAGAGGGCCGGCACTGGAGTTGACTCATTGGGACCCTGAGCTTGCTGTATCTGCTGCTGAGCTTGCGGAAGAGGAGAATAGGATTAAGGAGCAGGAAGAAAGAGATCTGATTATGGATCGTACCCCAAGGTTCAATCGGGTGAAGCTGCCTAAAGGGCTGAATCTTTCGAGAGGTGAAATGAAAAGGATTTCGCAGTTTAAAGAAATTCCATACATATCACCTTATTCTGATTTCTCAGGGTTGAGACTTGGTAGTCCAGAGAAAGAAAAGCATGCTTGTGCTGTCGTTCACGAGATGTTGAGCCTCACCCTTGAGAAGAGAACGCTTGTTGATCACTTAACACATTTTAGAGATGAGTTTAAATTCTCTCAACAGCTTAGGGGCATGTTGATAAGGCATCCTGACATGTTCTATGTGTCCCTAAAAGGGGATAGAGATTCGGTGTTCCTCCGAGAAGCTTATTGTGATTCCCAGTTGATAGAGAAGAACAAGATGTTGCTCATTAAGGAGAGGTTTCGAGTTCTCGTTAATGTTCCTAGATTCCCTAATAAAGCCATTCCAAGGACAGATTCAGACGAGGCAGAAAAAACAGATCAGGAGGATGAATCTGGTGAAGACGAGGAAGATGATTGGTCGGATATTGAGAATGATGGACAAGATGATTATGATGAAGAGGATGACTGGAGTGACAATGGGGGTGATATCCCCCCTGATTTCAGTGAAGACGAAGATGATACACAGCTCAGTTTAGAATCGAGCAAGCCTACTAGACAAGCAAATGGCTCAAAGGAAACTGCAGAAAAAGTGCTAAACCCTGTGTTCCCTGATGGCCGGCCTAGAGAACGCTGGTAAATGTGAAGCTCACAAATAGCAGGTCAAAGATTCAGCTCCAGGGGATGAATATATGTATTGCACACCACATTATTTGTCTGGAAGGATTTGGGCATGTGTCTGTATAGGGCAACTTAGATTCAAGATGAAGCTGGGAATGCATACAAGTCCGCACATCGTATTATGCCTATATTCCTTCTCCCAGCTTGTTCTTGAAATTGTGATGATGTAATTCAGCTGCAGAGTGTGATTTGTAAACTTCTTCGTTCAGGCCTACGAGATTTTGTCAAAATGTAATGTGGTTGAGTTGGAAACTAATTTCATTCTCACATTTGAAAGAAAAAAAGGTGCACCCCTATTTCTTATTATAATGCTTTTGTGTACATTTTACTGTTCAGACTTGCTTTCACTAGCTTGTGTTTCTGCATCAAACTTCGCTTTCGGTAATCCACCTAAATGGGGCCTAAGTTGCCTCCTGGTGCAAGATAAGGCTAATACTCATCTTAAGTTCTTCACAGAAGACATGATAGTACTGGTAGTGGAACTGCTTTGTAATCTTGTAGATATGGATGCGATAATCATGTTGCATAGTACTTGAAAGGGAAACGATTGTCCAGATGGACGATAAGGAAGTTCCTGAAAGTAACATGAAGACGTGGATTTCATGCCAACATATATTCCCCTATAATGGACTGAAGACAGGGTCAGGTGTCACCGGTAAATGTTTCAGCCTGGTTGCTTTATTCTCATTCTGAACAGTGCTTGAATTTGGTCTGCTTTAATAAAATTTGCTACACAGTGCATAGTTTCTTTTTATCATATATGCTAGCCTGTTTTGACATTCGTAAATTGGTTCTGTTTGTGGTTATATGCTGTGCTTCAGTGAGTAAATATTATATTTTCTATCATGGGGATGCAACGTGTCTAAAACTACTGAAAATTTAAAGTATCTTTATCAACATGTTATATCTTCTAGTAAATCTATAACTGTGGGGACCCTGGGATGTGGCAACAGGGTTTTTGTAATGGGTTTTCATCCAAATCTGTGTTCAATCTGTGCTGTTTTCAATTAGGTGACTTGTTTTTTGCTAAACTATAATACCATTTTATCAAACAGGATGGATATATACTTTCAATGAAAAGATTTGATATGTTTTCTTTTATTGTTAGGTACATCGAATGTATGTGATACGTTAGCTAATGTCACGCAACTTATAATTCTAAAGGTTGTTACTAACTTTATTTAAAGTTTTTAGTGCATGGAGCTGAAGAATTATAGTGGTGAACCTCTCTATTCCTCACCACCAGATCTTTCTGTTGCTTTCACCATGCTAGCAAACTGATGAGGCGACTATGAAGCTTCTAGTGCGATGACTCAGGTTTGATTCCGAACATCTTTGGTACATGTGACGAGGATTCTTTAGTTTTCCATCCAGGCCTATGGTTCTTGGAAAAGAATCAAGTGTGCTAGATAATTGATTGCTTGAGATGCCTTATTCTTGGGTTGACTTGTGTTTCTGATGGGAAATGTATTTACTTGAGCTAAAGAAGAATCGTATCATGAATCAAACAGATCTGTTTTATCCACTCTTTTCCAATTGCCAAAGATATTATGGACCCACCCTACTTTTTGTCCTTGGCATTATCCCTGAGCTTTTGGCTATAAATAAGTTTTCTACTTCGGTTGAAACAATCAAACCAGCAACACTCATTCATGAGGTAACTAGATAAAAACGTTCCAAAGCATGGGATGTTAATCTCCCTCAAGGGCTTCTCGCCTGCTGCATGCTCGTTATAACTGATCACAGAAAATGGTGTGTTATGAATGTAGCATGGCAGGCGAGTAGTCCTTAGGGAGAACTAACATCCCTTGTCTTTGCTTTACTATCATACATATTTCTATCCAAACAGACCTATACATTTGGTTGGCGACATTTCTGTGGTTCACCAAGTCAGTTTTTGTTCTCTCTCCCTCAAAGGTTTCCGCCTCTCAGGGACTGTATACCTGATGTGCAAGAACCTGATTCTGAAGCCTGGGAGGGTGGGGGAACCAAAGCTTTCTTGGTGTTTCGTTCCTACTGTAGTTGTGGTATTTCTTTCCTACTGAAATCCTCTCTGCTATCTTTTGTCATGTACAGTTCTTGTTTCTTATGTAGACCTAAATTGGTTTTCTGTCATCCTCTGGAAGGGATCATGTGATGCAGAACAATGTGTGACCTTCCAGTGGCTAAAGTGCTAATGTGAAATGTTAAATTTGCAGCCAGGCTATGAAGGTTTTCGATCATGATAACTGTTGTTACAATGGCTGTAGAAAAGGATTGGGAGTCGATACCGTTCTGGTTGTTGGTTGTATGCTATAGTGAACATGCCGTGCTGAAGATGAGACCTTTCCAGGATAGAAGAAACATACCTGAATCTTGTGGGCTGCTTCTTTGAGACTGTAATAACTAAAGCCTGAAATATAAGTGGACTGTGACCAAAAGGAGAAATGAACTTTTCCTTGCATGCTAATTTTAGGCAATTTAATGATAGATTACATGACAAGAAGTTAGGTTGATAAATTGATCAAGGACTCCACCAATGATTTTTTTTACACAAGATATATAACAACTCGTCTTCTCTTAGGTGACTTTATGGCATTTTTTTTTATTCCTATAAAAGACTCCACCAATCATTTTTATATTTATATATTGTGCTCTGGACTTCGATACGTCTAGAAGTCTAGAACAAAACACGATTTAGATAATAATCTATTGGAATTTGATTTACATTTAGAAATATAGACTCATTGCGGGTGCTCAATAAAAAGTAATTCTATTTTTATAAATATGAGACTATTAGAATTTGAGTAACACGTTACGCGTATTTCGCGTCATATTGAGACGTATTATTTATTTTGTAAATGATGAATCAAAACAAAAAATATGTCATTGAATATGAAATACAAAATATGCGATTGAATTTGATGAATTGATATATTATATATTTTGGGTTTCGATTCCATAGAATCTTTATGTACACAACATTTGTCTTTGTAGAACGTTGTACGTGACTGGTAGGTTGTACAATACTATATGCTTTTATCAACGTTTGGATCTGCATG
>JAYMSR010000345.1:0-15205 GCA_036897825.1 Plantago rigida
AAAACAAAAACAAGGGGGGGAAGAAAAAAAATTTATTATTATGAGTTATAAACCGGCTCAAAAACATTTCTTAAATGCCTAAAGAAACATAATTCACTCTCTAACATCTTATGTTGTGCAAGACTCATTGACTACTAACTCGCTACAAATCAAATGAATGTGTAAAAGAAAAAGGTCAAAAAATTTGGACATTCGTTCACGTTTAGTTTATCGATTAAAATGTTAACAAAATCTTACTCCACATTACATTGTACCTATGTTTTTATCCTATTATTTATCTTTCTATCTAAACAATCAATTCAGAAGTTGAGATCTATAGGGAATCAAAAGAACTTTTACTAATTGCCAACCTTCACAGAATTACCACTACAAGTAAAAACAGATGTTCACGTTATTAAAATAATGGAGCATATTTTTCGGCAGACGATAGACGAATGATTTAACTACAAGAAAAAGTTAGAGAATCACTTTAATCATACTATATCGGCAAGTAATGTATAATAGAGAAGCTCTTTTGAGAGTCAGTGTAATAAGGATATTGTTCTTTCATTTCTTGATTTGTTCCTTTTAACGAACCTCACTCAATCTTTCTTCTTCCCTACAACTCGCACCTACAACCTGTTCGACGAAATGCCTGAACGATGCTCTCGTTCATTACCACCCACAATCCATATCGGCATTGGACTCATTCTTTCACACCTTCCATTATTCTTCCTCACAACATCAAGACGAAGCCTCAACAAAAGTACACAAAATCTGCTCTTTTTGGGATTTCATTTGCTTTCAGGGAAATGAAAAAGGGCCATAAATCCGCCTATTCTTGGTGTTTGTGGTGTGAACAAGGTGAAGGGGGCGGAGAATTGGAGACGAAGATAATGAAATTTATGGAGAAATCTGACAAACCAACCATTTTTCCGACCAAGAGGGATTTGGTGAAAGCTGGAAGATGGGATTTGGTGGAGGCTATACAGAGGAGAGGTGGGTGGTATTCTCTTGGATGGGATGAGGAGGATGTTCAAGGAGGGGTAATGGATTCTGATATTGAAGAGTTTCAGAGAAGACTTGTCAGATGTCAAGAGACTGCTTCTTTGAGAGAAGAAGGAGATGATAATATCCATGGGGAATTCAATGCTTCTTTATCTGTAGCAGATTCAGAGGAATCGTATTCGGTCCAGCCGGCTTCTCTGGATACATCAGTGTGAGAGTTTTTTTCTTCGAGAGCATTTTATTACTGTGCATTATCTGTTACTGATACTGATTGTGTGAAATTGGCTGCTTTATCTATGACTTGTTTGTTCTTGCCTTGCAATGCTTTAGCTAGTAGAAATTTGTGTCTTTCTGAAGCTAAATTCATAGCATGCTACTCATTGTCTTGCTTTAGTGAACGCGGTGTGAATAAAGATGCTGGGATTGAGGGTATTCTGAGTAGACTAGAGAAGCAGAGGAACAGTGATTTTGGTATAAATCTGGGGAGAATTGAACTTGAAATACTACCGGCAAGGAAGGATAGTGGCTACTACGGGTTTGATACACCTAAAGATGTGGGTAAGTCTGTTCATGCTGGATCAATAATGCTTTCAATATGAAAAATTTATTTACATAGAGTCAAAAGCTTTGTTCTTTTGTGATTAGATTATAGGATTAAAGAACAAACTTTTGTTATTTGATAGTCCAGGACGCAATAGAACAAAGTGAAATCTAAAAACAAAGAGATAATGAGGAACTATATAAGATAGGCAAATAAGATGTGATTATGGCTAGGCTTGTTCATGGTTTCTGTATTTGGTAACATCCTAAAATTGATTTTGCTACCTCTTATAATGTAAAAGCCAGGATTAACTTTGGAGAAAACATCGAAGTCGTGCCTAATAACCACCAAAAGAACAGATTGAATATGTCTGGTGACCAAATCAGCTCTAGTACCAAACCTTACAGTTGGAAAACATGGAGCTATCAGCGTACAGGCTTCCAACATACAGAATTTGAAGGTGCTCGCAATGAGCTCTTTCACATTATCTTTATTAAGTTAGTACTTTTCTCAATGTTTAAAACTCTCAGATATATGCAGCTGCTGAGATTTCGTTCAGCAAAGTCCAAGTGGAAGGTCCTAATGAAGCTTCCTATGATGGAAAAACTGTTACCACTCAAGAAAGTGCTGAAGCTTTGGATGGAACCAAAGAGATAGATCACCATCAAATAAGAACTCGTCTTCAGCATCTAGAACTCGAGCTCAATACAGCTCTTAGTTCATTGAGGTCTAAGAAGGAGCAGAGCATTTCAGAGGAGGTAAGCAGGTGCACCGTATTTCATCTCACCAATTAAATTTACTGCCAGTACTAGGTCATCCCATAAATTTGCAGTCTGTTGATCTGTGAAAACGTAAATATAGAGTTTTCATCACAAGCGAATATGCTACAAGATAAATTATCATTTATATGCATATGATCAGTAGTGAAGCAATTTTCAGCAATCAGTTTTCTGAGCATTTGAAGAATCTATAATAGTCGATTAGGTACAACTGTATGTGTGATGGAAATCTATTGAGATAAGAGTCATTTAGTATTCCTTATACTGATAAATAATGATAAATTTTACTTATCACATAAACAAAAAAAGGCCAAGAAAAATAAAAGTCCATAAACTGAGTCCGTGATTTTATGGAACAGAACAAATAGCCTGTCATTTGAGTTAACACAGGATCTTTTGACTAGGCAATAGGAAGCCCCAGAGAATTTGAGAAGCTTTCTGATGCATGGGAATTTCAAGAGAATGAGTTCATTAGTGCCCAGGAGAGACTGAGATCAATAAGAGCCAAACTGGCTGTACTAGAGGGCAAAATGGCACTAGCAATCATGTAAGTTTCTATATCATTGGTAATATCATCTCTTTTCATTCTCCTCAGCAACACTTGTTGCTTCAAATTAAACTCTTGCAGTGAGGCACAAAAGGTGGTTGAGGAGAAGCAGAAGCGGATAGATGGAGCACGTAAGGCGCTTCAACTTCTTCGCACTACCTGTATAGTATGGCCTAATTCAGCTTCAGAAGTTTTCCTAGTTGGATCTTTTGATGGATGGACAACTCAGGTCAGATGATTATCTAAGATGCTCAAGTCCCCCAGAATTATGGTTCTTTGAGGCTGTAGTGTGTCTGAACTCTGAAGCATATATCTTCTCCAGAACTCAAACTGTTGTGTTTATATCTACTCTGAATGCATCACGCGTGTTATGTGATCATGCTAGCTCTTTCCAATAATCAAAGTTTCTTTTAAGCTGTCTAATTTTAGGTGTACAACGCCAATCTCTTATGGGACAGTATATAGACATGCGTATACAGTCACAAGCTCTAATGAACATACAGTTATGCTCCTATCTCTCAGTTCTCCCACTTAACCTGAAGAATGTCTTCAATCAACCCCTCAAGACATTTGTCCTACTATCATGGAAGTTTCATTAAGTTGAGACAAAAACAAAACCCTTCCACGTAAAAATAACAGACAGCATTTGTCAGTCCATTGCTGATTTCCTTTCATGTGTTGTTTTCCATATCAACTGATACTCTCATTGGTATGGGCATCTGCCAAATTGCAGAGAAAGATGGAGAAATCAAGAAATGGTGTATTTTCTGTATACTTGAAGTTGTATCCAGGCAGATACGAGGTAAGCTAATGAAGATGCTTCAACTGCTTCTCCATATTTCCCTGATACATATATATTCCTAATTAAAGACATGCATGATAATATCTTCCACAGATCAAGTTCATTGTTGATGGGATATGGAAAATCGATCCTCTGCGCCCCATTGTCGACCATAACGGTCACAAAAATAACATTCTGATTGTTACATGAATGCTAGAATGTAGGATGGTGGCATCACACTTTGCACAGAAAAGGAATTGCATGATGCAGCTTTGTTAAATGTAGATTAGAATGAATTATTGTTGTTAGGTAGTCATCTGGTGCAGGTAGGATCAGCTAGCCTAGAATGTAGAAATTCCATTTTTGTATGTGACAATGTCACACTAACAGTATATGTTGTTGTACCGTACCGCGAACACTAGATTGATTCCATCTTGGTTGATTCTCTTCCTTGGCATCTCTAATGGAATCTGTCTTTGCCTCATGAAAGTGAACACACAGTGAAATATCTGCCTGCCTTTTAAGAAATGTAGAAATCCTTGAATCACTTGTATATTGTTTTAAGCCAAAATACAAATAATCTGTCTCTTCACCCACCTGGGTTTATTGCATTAGAGAAATTTGTTTTTCAACCTGAGCTTTCTGTTTGTGTAATGTTCTGTTACTTGATGGGTATGTGGCTTATTTTGAATGTATCAAAATAAATTGATAAAATCAAGAAACAGTTTAAATATCAAACGAATCATCGGTTTCATCATAGTAAGCTGCAGGTGAAGGCAGTTCACGGGATCTCAGACAGAACAATTAATGTCAGAAATCTTCTCATTCACTCGAATTCACTTTACTGGGCTGCCAGTTTTGGTTATCGAAACAATTTACTATGTGCGAACTTGGTGCAATATTGACGGTTTGGTCCATATTTTATCAACATGTGCACGTGCCAAGTTCCATGAGCTAGGCTGCAAATGAGCCAATAGCTTGGCTCGTTAAGTAAACTCGATCGAGCTGCATAACAAGAGTTTGAAAGAAAATTTCTTCTTTATTCGATATTTTTTTCCTGAGCAGCTCGTCGAACACAACTTCTCAATATTCAAGTTCGACTCGAAAATGTAATCAAGCTATATTTTAAGTTCGAAAGGATCGAGCTTTTTTCGAGTCGAGCTCGAGCTCGAGCAACTCGAAAAAAACTCGACTCATTTGCAGCCCTATGATCCACTACAACATGCCGTGCCATGGTTTATAAAGTTTTGTTTTTTGGGTTTACTCTAGTAGTGATTGTGAGTCGAATTTTTTCCCTCTTTATCTAACTTGTTAACTCTATACTAAACAATCACAAACTCATTCGAAGTGTTTTATTAATAACATTGATCGAGGATTTTTTTGATAAGATAAATCCGTCACTAGATAAATTTAATGGGAACATGCTTAATTGTTTTCTCAATGATCCACTTTTATAAACTTATACTTAAATTAAACTATTTGAAATAAGTCAGAAACTATTGGAAACAACCCTAAATACAAATGTTTCTCCTTGCTAAAATCTAAGTGATTTCTTTTTCTTCCATGTATGTTTTGAATCTGAACACAAGCAAATGCTGTCAAAATTGTAATGTTTTTAGATTTCCAGAACACCAATACCAGGATTATTAAGAAGGAACACAACCTCTCAGTTTTTATTTGCCTGTAATCAAGCCCAGAACACAACAAATATCTTAGCATTCAATATTAAAAGCGTTTCCAAGTTTTCATATCAATAAAATTTAGCAAAAATTAGAGTGATTAGTCAAGAAAAATGAAAACCCACTGCCACAATACAATCCTCTTGAGATAGCAGCATCTGTTTCAACCGGTTTATGGCCAATACTCACCACCTGAGGGGCAGTTTGATCCCTTGTATCCCCCAACCCAAGTTGTCCATGTTCTCCCCATCCCCATGTCATCACTCTCCCATCATCTGCATTTCACACACAAATCGAATCTTAGCCTAAGAATCTCAGACGACATGATTATTCACAATTACAAAACAAATGACTCTACACGTATTCTTGCCTGTTACTAACGCTGAGTGTTCTGATCCGGCAGCAATCTGCACAACTTTTGACTCCGCCAGATCAGGAATGGGCTGGATGACACCGTGCTTTGGTTTTCCTGTGAAGCCAAATGTGCTCATGGCTACTTATTCATAAAGCATAAAAGAAACTACGACGGATAACAAGCCAAAGCAGTATGTACATGAATCTGAGTTAAGCTAAAGGATTATGTTTATAGAAGACGTTACCAGATTCATCAGCAATCGAGGAAATCTTCTGCGGGTCACTAAGCACACCATGACGATCACCACCAAGCATGAATAAGTTCCCTTCTCCTGACCATAGAGCAATCGAAAAGTGTAATGTGTATTGGGAACGTGCTTCACTTTGCATGTGAGGGAGAGTGAGAGCTAGATTAAAATGCTAAAGCTTTTCATACTTGTTAATAGTAGAGCATGATTCCACCCAAGAGTGACTTGGATGGATGGAAAAGGTGACTGATAAAGACGAGGGACACATTCATCTGAAGCAGAACCAAATCCTCTTCCCCATGCGTATAGACTACCTTCAGCTAACTTGTACAGGCCAGGAAAAGAAAGATGAGCAAATAAGTCATGATAACTTAAATCCTTCTATAAGATTATCAGTGACATATACAAGCTCTTTCATATCGAGTTCTTAAATTTCTGAACTAACCAGATAATGCTGCACTATGATCTCCATTTGCACTAATGCTCACGATCTTAATGTTAGTATGCCCCAGGGTAATCTGAGGAAGACTTGTTGATTTGACTTTTTCAACAGAAATCCCCAGTTGGCTGCGCTTTCCATACCCAAATCCGTATACTTGACCTTCTGCTACATTAACATTTAACAGTTCAATATGTTAAAATCTACTTAGAGTAGAATTGGCATATTGGCCAAGCAGTATTAAATAAGAAATTAAGAATGATACTAGTCCTAGTATTCATTATGTATCCCACCAGAAAACCAACAACCAGCAGGCACAACTAAAGAGGTGAAACAGTTAAATATGTTGTTCGAGGGAAGAAGATCGATACTCAGAAGAGGCATACCATGTAGATATGACCTTCAGCTAACTAACTACATGTACCTTTAAAACTTGAATTTGGAAAGATTGGAGAACAAGGGAGAAGTGAGTGTTTGGCTGAAAAATGAATCAAAAGGATGCCTTTCGTTGAAGATAAGAAATACTAGAAGTTTTTCTGTTTACTATAGTAGCTAAAGCAGTAAATCTAGGATTATATTACACTCAGAGATGTTAAGGGACACATGATGCAAAGACAAGAAATCCTGGGAAGAAAAACCATGTTAAAGGAAAAGCCTTGTATCCTGTATAATCCAGAGTAGATAAAGGTTCGTAGATTAGCTGTAAGCCTGTAACATAAGAAGGTACATTTATACCATCTTGACGATAAGAAAAAATCTGTGCTTCTTGTGCGTCTTCATTAAGTTGTAATTGTATACCAACAGAAGTTATATTAAAAATTATCTACAATGACATAGCAGTTTAGCATCTCAAAGTGCAATGCTGAATGCAAACTTACATGCCTTTGATTGAACAAGATCTGTGCATTAAAACTAAGGCCGAGCTAAAAACTGGTTGAGATATCAGTTTTTATGGGCAACACATAATTACGAAAATGTAGTTGTACATGTAAGCAGGGGTGGAGCCAGAAATCAAAATAACATGTGACTAATTATAAACGGTACAAATTCAATTGAAAATATACACTACTTGTACCAAAAAAATACCACAAACCTCATCATAAAATTTGTTTTATACAAACCAAGAGTTCAATTATTACTTCATAAAAGTGAAATTTAAGTCTTATGATCATAAAAGTTGATCTGTAAATGAAATTATTTGAGAAAAGTACCACATATATAAGGAAATATGAAGAAATTGGGTGTGGCTGGAGCCACTTAAGTGTGGCTCCGCCCCTGCATGTAAGCACCCAATATAGTAGTGCAGAACCATGGCTTAGTGATGAAGAAGGCCAGGCAGGCAGGCAGGCAATTACCTCTAAGCAATACAAGCGTATGACGCATGCCACACGCAACTTGCTGAACATGGTTTGAAGCGAAATGCAGGAGTTGCCGAGGGGAAAATTCTGAATTAAAATCACCATGGCCAAGCTGACCAAACGAACCGTCTCCACAAGTGAAAATAGCACCATTCTCTGCACAACAACAACATTGACAATGACTCTTTATGTGCAGGCATTGCGGAACTGAGGGAATTAATCTAATACTAGTACACAAGATTTGATCTAAACAAAACTACAAGGGTATGTATAAAAGAAAAGGTACCGGAAAGAAAAGAAGAATGATTCCAACCAGCAGAAGCGTGAGTAATAACAAAGGATTGAAGGGCTTTTACTTGAAGAGGCAATGGTGAACAGTTGATGGAAGAATTACCATGGCCTAATTGACCAGAAGAGCCTCTGCCCCAAGTGAAAACTCTTCCACCTACAAACAAAAATTCCAACTTTGAACAACAACTACTACTACATAATTAATAAAGTTAAGTGATGTTAAAAAAGATCCAAACTTTCTGAGATGAGACAATCAATCAATCAATTTATGAAAAAAGATCGAAGGGTAAGGAAAGGAAAAAAGATGATGACCTGGAGTAAGGGCGATGACATGAGCGCCACCGCAGGAGAGGAAAGAGATGGGGTGGCTGAAGGGGCGGAGGAGTTGGGGAGTAAGTTCATCTTCAAGGTTTCCGGTGGCTAGTTGGCCGTCAGTTCCGGCGCCCCAGCTCCATACTAATTGCAGCTTCGATGCTTCTTCTTCTTGTTTTGCTTCAGTATCCATCTTTCTCTTCAGTATGTATCTAACTCATTAGATTATCGATCATATGCTCAAACAAACACTTCACTTGAGCATTCGTCCCTGGGTACTTCCTGTTTATAGTGACTCATCTTTTTGGCTCTTTAGATTGCATATAAAACCCAAATTCACTCTAATTTTTATAAAAAATGTTGCCTACTTTTACAATATAGTATAAACTTTTAGGGAGATACTTGTGTGTTTATATTAGTAAAAAATAATAATATTAATTGATTTATTTTTAATTTTTCAATATAAACGTAATTGTTATCGATTTAGCACCACCCAAAAATGTCCAAAACCATTTTATTTACTAAGTCTATTATGAGCAGTTTATTCATTACAGCTAAGCTAACGATGTGATAGTTTTAGGTAAATAGTTTGTGATTTTTGTCTTAGTCTCTTTTACTTTTTATCTCTCTATTTTTACAAACAGTTTTCACAAATCAATTGACTCTTAAAAGGGATCTTCTGATTCTTCATCTGAAGATGGACTGACTTGTGAAGATACATGATATGATAAATATAAACCAGATTGCATTTTTGTTTCTGTCCAGACTCCAGACAGATTTCTGGTAATGAGGTTATACACTTGCAAGCTGCAATTTTGAGATGGAAACATATGGAAATAATGGAACGGAGGTTAAAAATTTGTGCAGAAACATACACAATTCATATCATATCAGAATGTAATAAAACCAAGAGTAGAGTGATACATGTAACCAGCAAAGCAAGCAAAACTCTAGAGAACTAAAATCGGGACGCTGCAAGATCGAGCATAAAGATGTGGTGTGTCTTGTTTCAAGTACGCTTCACAATGATGAAACTCACACAAATCTTTGTATATTCTATGTAGAGCTAGGCCTTTGAAGAATATAAAATACAGTAACAAAAGGGAAAAACTATATCCAATATCTTGCTCCATATTTGTTATAGCATACAGTTATCCATCATTACCAATACAATGAAGATAAACTAGTAACATAGCCAGTACTTTTCCCTTAACATATCCAGTAAGATTCACCAATCCTATCAATATCATAACTATTATGAATATCTGGAACATCTTCAAGTGCCTATCCAAAACAAAACTGAACCACTCCTTGTTATTCCCCTGCCTGCACACAAATGAGAACAATCACAAATGATAGTCCATTGTTTGGTACAGAAGAAATTCCGGAAAATCGAAATGAATTGCAGGCATATTTTACGTTTGCTATTATAGCAGCAGCTTGACAGACAAGCTTATACAGATATCAAGTCGTAAGGCAATAGAGCAGATTAATATATAGTGAACAAAGAAAGTGAACTTACGTGATCAGTAGGTGTAGTAGCTGAATAAACCCAATCGGGAGGAGGCAAAATTTCATCACAAGAATCATCGGGACAACTACCAAATCCCTCGTAGAAATAACTACTTTCGTCAAAAAATTCCTTAGCAGGTGCAGAGAACGAACAGCAATCCCCCACAAAAAGCACGATATCATCCAAATTCTCAAACTCCACCCATTTTCCAGCATTTTCATCCAACATAGACACCTCAACCTCGACAACATATTCATCATCAGACTCGTACCCCATATAATAGTACTCATAAAAGCATACTCATCAACACGCCTATACACATAAACCAATAACAAATCTCCATTGCACTTGACAAGAAACCTCTTAGCGCTATATTCACATGCCATATCATGCGAATTTATTTTTTCACTCGCAGCAATTCCGACACTCAAGTCCATATAGTTCACAGTTGCTAGCTTCCCTGATCGATAAACTGCGTAAAATTTCCCTCCAATAAGTATCATCACATCTCCACTGTATAGTGTCATCTTGAACGACCCTCCACTCTTCATCACCAGACCTATAAACACACAAATTACCGGCCTGTTGAATTGCCAAAATCACAAAGTCATTATCCAATTTGTTCAAAACGACAACTTTTCCAATACAGAGTTCTCCCCCCACCTCACTTTTTATTCTATCACAGAGGTGAATAGTGTACTCTTCACTCAACTCTCCAACCCTTGAATTCATAATCATGGAGCTGAAAGCCTTGGGGAAATTTGGCTTGAAGGAATGTAGATGGCCAGAGTTGTCTTGTTCAAGTTTGAATATCCAGGAATCACTTGCACTAGGCAATAGGGGCAAAGTAGAATGTGGGTTTAAAGAGGCTAAGACGACCAGATGTTTTCACGGGTGTACCTAAACAAGGGAGCTTCGGGTTACAGGAGGCAGGGTAGGGTACATGAGGTAGGAGTGGGACAGCACCGCACCAGGTAGTGCAGACTGAACGGAAGTGGAGGAGGTCAACTGGATTGAGGATCAGTGAAATGGAGTGGAGGAGTTCTCCGGGAAGAGCAGACCAGTCGGCCATACAGAGCAAAACAACTCGTTAAGTAAGGCACTAAAGCACAGAGAGATTATCTTCTCAGGTCATGTATCATACAGGAAAATGAGTAGCTCTATTTATAGGTACTCTCACAATCATGGGAAAACGAACTACATTACCAGGAAAATGAGTAGCTCTATTTATAGATAACGGATGCATGAATCTAACTTATACATGTATGTATACACCAATTGAAGTCAATCAGTCATACATTGGAAAATGAAGAGTCATTTATGAATTTATGGGCAGTTAGATAGATACATAGCTTAGATACATACTCTTCAGAGTTCAGAGTTCAGTCAAGTTAAACTTACATCATTAATTTCCAAGCCCTCTCCAGATTATAGAGATCTAATCAGATCACAGTGTTGCTGAGCTCAATATACATGGAATTGAATACAGTCTTTGCAAGATATACATTCTCAGATTCGATAAAGATGGACTCTTTCTACATAGTTACAGAGGTGAGAAATGCATAAAACAATACTTTGAGAGATATACTACCAAGTTCAACTAGAATTACATAGAACTTACAACAAATCACTGGTCAACTCCAGTGTCATAAGGAGTCTGCCACATTAAATACCTAGAATAACGGATGATAAGTCATGTCTACCATGGTAAAGTGTAAAAATCTCATATTTACGTAGATCTTCAGTTCTGTAACTAGTGGGATCAAAGTCACCATAATGTACAAAAATACTGTCAATAAAATCTGGGAAAAACATTAGACGAAAAATTATTATTAAAGTTTTAAGTAATTATTCTGGACTCAAAATGACAGGATTCTCAAACAAAAACTAATCACAAACCAACTGCCTAATGTACTCTGCAACTCCAACCAAACAAGTGAAACAACTCATATACCACATGAGTGTTTTTTCCTATATATTATAAAACACACAAAATTTGTGTCCATGTTGAGAACTAACAGATGGTTTTCTTGCATTTTTTCCCATAAAGGAGTTACAGAAAATGTGTTCCAGGTGACAATTAATGCTTCTTAACAAACTGATGCCAACATTTTGTAATGATGCTGATTGGAACCACACTTATCCCCTAAAAGATTATTATTAAATCACCAATAACACATTTATGCACTTTACTTTACCTTTAATGGTGCCTTTAGCCTTTAGGTATCAATTATACTTAACTTTGAGGCATCCAAGCGAATTTCAAAACTCATATAGATTATGATAAAGCCAGATCGAGTTCTTATTCAAGATTGAAGAAATCTTTGATGACATACTTGAAAGTTGAAACATATACACTTGAACTATAATCTGTATGATGCAAATATTTTCACAATCAAAGATCTATGCATACACTCCAGTAGGAGAGGTGCAATATCTTCTTAGTAAAGGACCTGCAACAAGAGACGAGAGATCCTAGTATCAAAGGAAGGCTGTTACTCTTTCATCGAATTCCAATCTATTTGGACTCCGATTACTCTTTCGTCAAATAAGATAACCACCACACATACTATCAACAATAAGGCAGTTCTTTTTTAAGCTTCTTGCTGGTGTTGAGAGGGTGCGTACAAGACAAGAGCTTTTTAAAAGCAAGCTTCTTTAGCCTTTTTTCCTGGCTTATGGCTTATGGCTTGAGGGGTAATAAGCTCAAACAGAATCCAGGACCGTCACCTTAGACTGTTTCATAAGCAGCTTAAAAGTGTTGCTAAAAGTCCATAAAACACCTCCTGAAATATAGGAGTATATGAATTTAGATTGTTGTTTTTCGACTCTGACTTCATTTTCTATAGTTATGCAAACACTTGTGCTTTAAGTGCAAAATACTTTCATGAGTCAGTTGAAGGCTTGGAGTAAATGTTTTACTAAACTCAACAGAAACAACGACAGTCACTTGGGTAGTCAGTAATACATCAATCATGGACACACAAAATTAAGTAGTTTTTATGGTATTTAAGTGAGCCGAGTAATTTAACTTTTACTCCAATTCATAACCATAGTTGAAACCTAACACAATAGTTTCACCTAATTAACTCCTTAATTACACCAGAGAGAAAGAGAGAGTTACCGGAACGGAGTTTAGGGTGATTGGAGAATGATAATCTTGAGCAGAGCATCAATGGCGGATTGAGCAGCGACATCTAATATGATGTAAGCAATGCCATTGGGCTCCATCCGTGTATGAATTATTGGCCCATAGATCTTGAACCTGGACTTGAGTTCCAGCACAGAGCACTCAACTGGAATCACCACTATCTTCTTCGGCGGAGTTGACGCCATGGAGCAAGCGGAATCACCGCCAATAGATGCATCTTCAGTTTGGAGTGGAAGAGGACGACGGCGCTTGGCAGCGGGGTAAGGTTTAGGGCTGTGCCTCTTCTTCATGGTCGGCCAGTTGATTCTGTGAAGCCTATCTCTCTCATGAGCTTGCAGAATTTGAGGAACCGTATATAGTAATAATATATGATGAGGTATACCAGCTAAATAACTTCTAAAATCACATGGAACTGCATATATTTGATCAGAAAGGGCTCCAGGGCTTAATATCAATGATCAATCTAGACCCACACGAGAATATCCGAGATAAGATGACCAAATCTGCCAACCATCACCGGATTAGTAAATAAAGAAAACAAAAAAGGGCCCCAACATGATAATCTTTATGGTAAATAAATTCATCTTGGATATTCTCGTGTGGGTCTAGATTGATCGTTGATATTAAGCCCTGGAGCCCCAACATGACAATCTTTATGGTAAATGAATTCATTACTCTGTGCATGAAAATACATTCCAAATCTGAATAGAGGTAGACTTTTAATACTACATTGTCACTCGGGAGAGAAAAGCTTAAAACAGTGTTGAGAGAGGTCTTAAGTTTAACTTCAATAACATAGGGCTTACAGAGTTGCAGTCACTAATACTTCCCATATCCCAAGTTCAAAACTTTTGGCCATACCAGAAGATGACAATACATTCAGGGAACTTCTCAGGCTATGTCGAGAATCATAAGATATCATCATAAGCAACAATTTCTCTACCCCTGAAAGACTCTTTAGAGGGCATACCAATCACATCCGTTCGCTTTATCTCATCACTCTTACTAAGATTATCATCGCCAACACCGTTGCTCTTATTATTTTCATCTCTAGGGTTCACAATTGCTGAACCCAGCTTATTACCTCTTCCATGTCTTCTTAGCGGCACTTCTGCTCTAACTAATTTCGATGATAGTCCATCCTTCCGTCCAACACCTTCTTTCCATTGTGTAACTGGATCACTTGCCCACATCACTTGTACCTTCACATACAATTAAAAAAGTCTCAACAAACATAGCACTCACTGCACCGATACCGCACAAAACAGCCAAGCAGTTCAAAGCTGCTTATGCATGTTTGCCTACTCAAAGAGTGTTTTGGAAGCAGTGCTGCTGTGCTGGTGATTCTCATTTGGATTATAATAACTCACAAGAGGTAAAATTATTAAGATGCGTTCAGCTAGTTGCTTTTTCCAACGTTATATTGACTTTCTAGAGTGTAATAAAGCACTTGAAGCAATAGAAGGAATAAGCTTGTGCAAGCACTAAGTGGGCATTTGCAAGTGATTTTTGAAAACTAAATTTAGCTTTTCTGTAGTAATGGCAGCTATTTTAGTGTTTGCAGAATCAGGTTTATCTTTTTCTTCGGCTTTGAAAAATCTGCTAATTTTGAAAATAACCATTTGACTGATTCATTTATAACGTAATTATTTCGAAGTTACATAGAGACTCCATATTATTACCATCAGGTTTTGAAATCACCTCATTTTCAGCTTATTATATTTTATATTAATCGCATTTTGCAAACACACTTCAATTTTATTTTCAGCTAGCTTCCTGGTTTGAATTGATTATCAGTAATTAGATTCATCTGCAAACAGTTACTAAATCTAATCCAAAGAATGAAACTTAAGTAGCCATTGATTGACACATTAAACCAGTACCTTTAAGCACAATAATTCAGTAAGCTAAGCAGCAAGTTCATAAAATTCAGCACTATAATTGAAATATATCAAACAAAATTCACAAGTATAATTGCAATTGATCAATTCCTTATCTATACGAGAGAAAAAGAGTTACCGGAATGGAGTTAAGGGTAATCGGAAAGTGCGAATCTCGAGCGGCATCTACGGCGGATTGAGCGGCGACGTTGGATCTGAAATTGATATGAGCAACGCCATTGGGCTCCATTCGCGTACGAGAAATTGGACCGTAGATCTCGAATCTGGACTTGAGGTCAAGCACAGAGCACTCCATAGGGATTCCGATCACCGCCACCGTCTTAG